>JAHWFO010045149.1:2082635-2108302 GCA_023313115.1 Rhysida immarginata | reverse complement strand
TGACTATGTCCGATGGACGCGGGAACGATGCAGGCATACGTAGCTGGTTTTATTCATTTTAAATTTTCTTCCACCGGTCGCGTTATGAATCGAGGGTCGTCCGAATCGGGAGAAAATTTAAAATGAATAAAGCCAGCTACGTATGCCTGCATCGTTCCCGCGTCCATCGGACATAGTCAATATTTCGAGTCACTCACTGTTGGCTCCAAAACGAGCTTTGCGACGGGCTTTCACCGGTCGCGACCGGTCGGACTTTTTAGACACACCTAAGACAGGGCTGTCCAAGATTTCTGTCCGCGGGCAGCGCCCGTGCACGCGGGTAATTTTCCTTCCCCCCCTATTGCACATTACGTTGATCAGTTCCTTAAAGTCGAGTTGCTAATTATCAATTCGACACTGTAAAAAAAAAAACGAGGCAGTTTGCCATTTTATTTCCTTCGTTTTAATGTGACAATTTTCTCGATGTCAGGTAGAATTGTATTTTATTTTTCCCGATAGGACACGATTGCATATTAAGCATTTAGAATCCGATTTGTGAACAATGAAAAAAAAAAACAGATTCTCTCACTCCGGTTTAAATACTGGTTCAAAAATTTTATGCTTTTTCGGAATGTGCGCCATGTTATGCGAGACGAAAAACAAGCAACTATCAGTAAGAAAAGAAATAATAAGTCATTTAACGGATTCGCCCCCTAAAGTCTGGCAACACTGCACTCCTTATACATTTAAAAAAATAAAAGTTCTTTAATTTGTAAGAATTCAGACATAATGTTAAACGAAGTGAGCCTCACTTGCTGAAGCGTTGTGTGTAAGCATCTATTATTTTTTTCTTATTAAATTACTAAAGTGTTTCTACGTTATCGTCTACTATTGAAGCAAACGATTAACTACTATTAATTAGCAATATGTATAACAGTAGTGAGTTTTAGATAACATTAAGCCTAACAGCATTATGCTCTTGATACAAATAAGTTATGGATAACAATAGATCTAACAACTCGTAATGAGTTGGTTGATATATTACACGCCATATCTTAGCATTGAAAGTTCTAACAATACTATATTGCACCATTAGGGCACATGCAACAAAACCAATTCCCACTATCATTATTTTCTCGTTATATTCACTCATGACACGTTGTTACGAGGTGTTTGATATATTACATGCCATATCTTAGCATTGAAAGTTCCAATGGTACCATATGTATCATATGGCAAAATTAGGGCACGTGCTACTAAACCAATAACCATTATCATTATTTACTCGTTATATTCACTCATAGCACATTATCACGAGTTGTTTGATATATTACATGCCATATCTTAGCATTAAAAGTTCCAATGGTACCATATGGTATCATATGGCACCATTAGGGCACGTGCTACTAAATCAATAACCATTATCATTATTTACTCGTTATATTCACTCAGAGCACGTTGTTACGAGTTGTTTGATATATTACATGCCATATCTTAGCATTGAAAGTTCATATGGTATCATATGGCACCATTAGGGCACGTGCTACTAAACCAATAACCATTATCATTATTTACTCGTTATATTCACTCATGACACATCGTTACAAGTTGTTTGATATATTACATGCCATATCTTAGCATTGAAAGTTCTATTTGGTACCATTAAAACACGTACTACTAAACATTTCACACCAACATTATTTACGCGTTATATTCATTCATGAGACATCCTTGCACGTACACGTGCCATTAGACCAATACCTGCTATCACTAGCTACTCTTATATATTCGTTCATGATATGTTGTGACGATTTGTTTGATATATTACATGCCATATCTGGTTATAGGAAGTTTTTAAGGGGGTCTCATAATGTTACCATTAGAGCACGTACCATTATAGTACGTACGTATTCCTGCTATCTCACGTTCGTACTTGTTCGTGCTCTGTCCCATATTAATGGATTGGTGAAAACAGACTTTGAAAAAGTTAATTCGTTTTCAAGTTATCATAATAAATACTAAGGTCCCTAGGAATAAAAAAATTCTCTTGATTTAGAGACCGAACTGCCCTTTCAATAATCGTCAAGCACGTGCATCCTGCACGCGCACCATCTCATTAACGTTTAGAGCACGCGCAGAGCCAAACCCATGTATATTCTCAACACGCGTTTTCCCGAATGCGAGGATAATTCGTATCTTCCCGCAATTCAATACATGCACTCTTTCTATTGCAACGCAATGAATTGTGGGATTGTCTACAGCCGGACGGACACCTGGACAAACGATCACATAAGCACATTTCTATATATAGAAAATGTGCTAATAATGTTTGGGATCAACCTGTAAAAAATAATGCTTGAAATGCGTTGTAGCTGCAGCATATGCTTATTACTTATCTGTGTGCTAATCTTATAAAAAGCCCAAGCAAATATCTTGAAAATTCAGAAAGATATCGTCGATAGAATGAGTTGAATTTCAGTTGCTCACAAAAATAAACAAAACGATAAGGGGTTTGCTCCAAATTTTTATTTTTGGATCGGACACCAGTATCAACTTCTTCTCCTTATGCTGACATGAAGAAATATTGACTTCATATTGACTTCATATCAAAGTAAGAAGACGAACTTGATACTGGTGTCCAATCCAAAATAAAAATTTGGAGAAAGCCCCTTATCGTTTTGTTTATTTTTGAGAGGAACTGAAATTCAACTCATTCTATCGACGATATCTTTTTGAATTTTCACGATATTTGCTTGGGCTTTTGATAAGAGCAGCTCTATACATTTGAATAATAAATTATGCGAAAGAAAATTTGGTAACGCTTGCGCATGCGCGGTTAAACATCATTTAGTAAAAATGCTCATATTTCAACAAATATTTAATATTTTTATACTTTGATTGCAGGATGTTGTCTCTACTGTAGTTTGTCAAGCTTCCTGAAAATGGCATTGTATTGGGTTGAAAATCCTGTTTATTATAAACAACGAGATTAATATTATTAGAGTGGAAAATAACTGATCATCAGCGCCACCACTATGAAGCAGAGATAACTTGCATGTGTCGACCTCAACTGCTACTATTTAACCTCAACTGTCATGGCTGACGCTAGTTAAGTTGCTCACATATTAATAATGTAAGCCAAGCTTAGACTAAATTTATTTCCTGCATGCAGCACCATGATAAATATGATTGTAATAAACCGAATGTTTATTTTCTTATTCTCATATTTCAAGTTTTTACCTCAACTGTCAATTAAATTCAAACATGGCGTCGTTATTTCCACTCTAATAATATTAATCTCGTTGGTTATAAACAAAAAAACTTACGCGAAAACATTTCGACTTTTTTAAATAAACCTTTATATCTCCATGAATATACGTAGTATTCTTATACAAATGAACACAGATAAGTAAAAGAAGCCTCATAAGCATATGCTGCAGCTACAATGCATTTCAAGCATTATTTTTTTTTGTTCAATTCGTTATTGGTTCCCTATTTGCCTTGGAAAAAACCTTCCCTGAAATATATGAGGTGTAACATGCTCTTTACACCCCTGAAGTTTCAGGATTATTCGTCAAGTATTTTTCTAGATATTCGACAAAATGTTTAAAATCGAAAGTGCCCGATTACTTTTGGATAGGTAGTGTATCTTTCTTTCTCTAAAGTCTGAAGTGGTACACGAGGCGGAACTGACAACAATTGTTCACTCTCAAGGATGTTAAAGAGAAGGTGGCCTCTATTGGGGTGATCGATGGTCATTGGCTGCTGACGTGTGACGTCAACTGGAAGGTTGGAGCAGACGAACGCCATAGAAAACAATAGGGAATAGCGGGGTGACCCTTATTTTCCACCTATTTCTACTATCTATCACCAATATAAATGAAAAAAAAAACCATGCCAAGGTTTTATATAAATAATTTATTGGAATAACGAATTCTGTGTTTAAAATTCAGAGATTGCAAATAACAGGCCTATTTATATACATTTAGCACTGAAATACAAAAGCAAATACTGCAATAGCGAGGTCACCTCGTCAAAGCAATTCTTCAACGATTAACCTGTTACAGTATTCAGTCATTTAGCATTAAGTGCTAGTACAGCATTAAAACATCTGCCGATAAATGTATAACATCTGCCGATAAATGTATAATTGTAAAAATATGATAGGAAGAAAAAAAAATTAATGCCTACATACCCGATTGCTTTCTGTTTGAGTCTGACCGAACACTTTCGTTTTGCTCATATTACAATTTGAGAGTGAAAGTGTATCCCACCTCGTCGTTTTTCCCAACGTGGTTTCAGAGTCTTCAAATGAATCTGAAGCCACTGAACAGTTTTAATTAATTGGTACGAGTGAAGGAGGTGAAGATGAAAGCGAAGAGTCTTGTGTATATTTTATTTTCTAAACTTCTCTCTCAGGTTTCAAATTTTCTCTTAACTTTCGATTTTCTCGTAGTGCAATCTGTTGGATTTTTGCATTTTAACACTCGTATCAAGAGCACATCTCCTGCTCAGGAATTCTCTGCTCGTTACGAGTGTGCTCTTTTTCATTATAAGAAGGGGTGGGGGTTGCTCATTTAATGAAATTTTGCTCGTATCTATTGCCATGAGAAGAATAAATGCATGGAAATATAATAAATCCACTCTAGATTATAATATTGGACTAAAAATAATAAATAATTGCGATTATTATTAGCAAAAGCACATGGAACTCCAGCTATCTCAGCTTTGTTATGTCTTCTTCTTCTTCTTCTTCTTCTTCTTCTTCTTCTTGTTACCGGTCCTTCCTCCTGTCTTCGGAGATGACCTAATGGTGTAGGTTATACTTCAGTATAACTGGACAATTTTATTAGGCTATTAAAGATAGAGCGTGTGTGACCGAAGCGATTAATCTTGGAAGGAGGTTAATTTTGGATAAGAAATCTTTGGTGGTGGAGAGGATGAAGCGTTTGTGGGTTGTTAGGTTAGGAGCAGTGTGACCAGGTTTTGAAAATGGTTAGGACCAAAAAATTTTTTTAAATAGGACTAAAAGCGAACCAAATTGTTCACTATAGAACTAAAAAAAAGGACTGAAATTTTGTAAGCCAACGATAATTACCGTCAAGTTGTACTATTTGGCTAGCCATAACATGGTACGTCAAATCCACGCCATTTTTGAAAAGAAATTTTATTGAAAAAATTTAAAAAATATGTACCGGGCTTTGTGTTGAACACATACGCACTTTTAAATTTCTATTTTATTAATTTTAATTTTTTAAACTTTTTTTCAATTTAGATTATGTAGACTAACTCCAACCTGCCTGGGATCAGCAATTTCACTGACTGTACCTGTACGGTTGTATTTAGTCTGCTCGTGATAACGTGTACTATGCAGCTCACCTTCTTCTCTACGGATGTGTGCGCCAAATTGGTCAAATAACTTTTACTTTCACATTAACTTTCACTTTCACTTTCACATTGACTGGTCGTAGTTCCAAGGAAGAAAATACGGAAACCCCTTATGGAAAGAGAACTAAAAAGTACCGTTTCATACTGTAAAGAACTAAAAAGTACCGTTTCAAACTGTAAAGAACTAAAATAGAACCAAATTTCTTAAAGGACCAAAAAAGAGGACTCAGTGGTTTTTTTAAGACAAAAAGGACCAATTTGGTTCCCAAAGAACTAAATCTAGTCACACTGGTTAGGAGCTTTGTTATGTTAAAAGGGACGGATCGCCTGCCAGGTGACGTCACAATCCCAGAGTGCCTTTGAGAGAAATCGGCCGATAGAGGCCACCTTCTTTTTAACAACCTTGGTTCACTCTGCTTTGTTAACATGCCTGGCGTGCCACTGCGGAAGCGGAGCTGACAACAATTATTGTTCACTCTGCTTTGTTTATATGCCTCGGGTAAACAAAGCAGATTTTTAGATTTCAATTCAGATCGTGTTCCAAGCAAGGAAAAATATTCTCCAACGATCTTTATACATCATATAAAAAATTATATTTATAACTATGTATTCCGTGGAATTTTGTTAGATAATTAGCATGATCTATTTGTAAATAAACATTGACGTATATTTCTAAGGTAAATGAAATGATGCTCAAATGTAGAATACACTACAAAGCATTTTTGTTCTGTGAGTAATAATAAAGTAAGCCTAATCTAATGGTCATATCATCAATGCCTTTTTGGTTATACCAATTCTTTTTTGTTTATAACTCGACAGAAATAGATACACCAGTGCATGAGTTTCTGTTGCCTACGCAGTTTCAACGTAAACGGTTCTGATCCTCAAACCTAAATTACATAAGAACATCAGAAACATCAACCCTTATGCACGTGCGTACAGGGTGTTGCAAAAATATACAGGACAGTACTGCTGGGTAGCCTATGCTCTCGCTTCAGGGGCCGCTTCATAAAATGATAATTGGGAATTTTATTTTTGTTAATCCATTTACGCAGAAATTATTAAAAATGGAAATTGAGACTTCATATCTTAAATTTTTATTCTGTAGCATGTAAAGATGTAAAAAAAATTTACAAAGACATAAAAATTACAAGAATATCAATTAAAAAGGGACTTAAAACTAATAAAATTTAAAGATTATTAAATAACAAAATTTTTAACAGTCCAAGTAATCTCAAGTTCATTGTCCTAGCAATAATTTTCACACTCGTAGAAACGGACTTCATTGTTTGACTCAGCAACTTGTTTAAAAGGTGACAATATGAAATGATAACGATGAAAAATTTTGAATTTTGAAGGTCTTGAAGAATTTGAATTTTGAAATTAAGTTCCGAAAAGTTCACAATAAAAATTTCGATTAAATGAAAATTCAGTCCAATGAACAGCCAATTATTTCATGAGGCTTAAAAATTAAACATACTCCATGATAACTTAAAAATAAAACTTAAAAATTAATTTTAATTTTTAATTTTTACTTTTAATTCACATAACAAGAAAACTAAGTAGTGACGTCAGTTCCTGTCCCGTTGCCTAGCGATTCCAAACTTAGATTTTATTTAAAATTATAAGCTGTCGTCCATAGATGTAATTTTTTTGTCTTTATAAATTATTTTTATGTATTTACATGCTACAAAATTTAAATTTAGATATGAAGTCTCAATTCCCATTTTTACCAATTTCGGCGTAAATGGTTAACAAAATAAAATTTCCCAATTATCATTTTAAGAAGCGGCCCCTGAAGCGAGAGGATAGGCTACCCAGCAGTACTGTCCTGTATATTTTTGCGACACCCTGGTACAAGATGATGAAGGGTGTCTGTGCCCGCTCCACAGGAAATGTTCAAATGTGGATAATGCAGCACGATCCCAGAAGATATAATTTGCCAACTGTCAATGAGGTAGCAGAAGTGTTTGAAGCCGACGATGGAGAACCAACCACCATTTGAGCGAGATTTATGCATTTACCCGAGCACGGGAAACAACAGACAACACATGTCGATTTTGAGTCCGAACTGTGATCCAATGACTTACCCGTTGCTGTTTTCATATTGAGAAGAAGGCTAGAAGATAAAATTCAGGAACACTGAAGGGACGAAGGTCAGCATACTAAGCCTTCTACTCCTACAAACTGTACAAAAGGCCAAGACTGTTTATTCCAGTGTTGCACCGGGAGAAACTTACTCGGCAGTATATTGTGGACGCGTTTTATAAGTTGAAGGAGACCGTCTACACTGGGTGAAAGAAAATCAGAAGACTTTGAGAGTGGAGGCTACACTTCACTTGATGGATTTCGTTCATAATCAGGCTGATAACTTTGATATAAAAGTGCAGGAAAGGTCTGTGTATTCCTTAAGTCATGTACCGAGAGCAAACGCGCATTGCAGAAAAACTACCAGGATGCAATGGCCATGGTAGCCAAGTTCGGGAAACCAGATCTCTTCATCACATTTACATGTAATCTAGATTACCGAAATAACATAAATGCTGGCTCCGTACGAAACTTCGATGCATAGATCCGCGATAGTCTTTGCTTGAAATTGAGGGCATTTGTCGACGGGAATGGGGAAGGTGGTGGCATGGATGACCGTCATTGAGTTCCAGAAAAGATGTAATGAATTTTTAAGGCAAACCAATATAAAACGGAATGATTCTCAAAGGCAATTAAGCTTATTTGAATGTATCCATTTCTTCCAAGAATGCTTATAATCCTCAAAACATAAATTTCACAGGCTGTAAGCCTACTTGCCTTGCCTCTAGTAACAATGTATGAAGTTTCCGTGCGCAAGCTATCTTTCAGTTGGTGTTGAGTGAGGCGACTGCTTATTATTTAGACTGTGCATCTACAGGATGGTTATAAAATAAGTTCGCCTACTGAGAGCCCTCTAGAGCCCAATCTAATGAAGTGATTGTGATGCAAATTGAAATGTAGGCTATTCAGACTATGGGGTAGAGAATTCCGGAAAGAAAAAAATTAGTGCAAATATTCACTACCTGGTAAAAATGTGGCCTGTGGAATGACAAATGGAGATTTTAAAACTAGTTTTATTGTTTTCAACAAGCAGGCAAGCATATGTTCGTTCTCAATATCGGCTTTATTAGCGATAAGTCCTAGATTATGCAAATTAGAAAGTCAACATACCCAGAAAGGAATGGATTGATCCATTCACTACATTATATTTAGTGAAAAGCTTTCACGAAAGATCATGGTTTTAAGCAAGAAAGAACGCGCACTGTTGGAAAAGTTGTTTTACCAGAATGATAGCAGCAGTCCAGCTGCGTTGCGAGCATATCGTCGTCTAAAAGGACTGGGAAAAGGGCCCATGTCAGATACTGGGTTGTGAAAAATGATAAAGAAATTTGAATCGACTGGCGATTTTTGGTTGTCGCACCAGGAAGAGGACGGCAGAAGATAGCAGATGAGGTTGTTGAGGACGTGGCTGTTGCAGTGGTGGACAGAGCTTCCTCTTCTCAACATTCTGTAACAAGTGTTGATCGATACCATGCGAACTGTCCATCCCATGGTCCACGGTGCGAAAGGTCTTGCGATCCATTCTGCATTGGTACCCATACAAGATTCATCTAGCATAACAGCTAAAACCTCAAGATCCATCTCAACGCGCTGACTTTGCTTATCGCTTTCTGGCGAGGATGATTGTTGATAACCTGTGGCCGTGGAATTCTATGATCAGACGAAGCAAATTTCACCCTAGAAGGAGCGGTGAATGCGCAGAACTGCCGCATATGGAGTGCCTCGCTCCCCTATGTTGTGCATGAAAAGCCATTGCATTCTGAATATATGGCTGCATGGTGTAGATTCACCGCTGATTTTATTCTAGGCCCCTTTTTCTTTGAGGAACTGACACAACGAGCTCCTGTAAGATGTTCTGTGACAAGTGCAGGGTATTGTGAACTTTTTGCATAGCATGTGATTCCTCCTTGCGAGAACGACGATGCTTGGAAACCACTGTCTTCATGGAAGATGGAGTACCTCCTCATATTGGTCAACAAGTGAAGGAACTGCTTCGTGCCAACTTTGGAGATGATCGTGTGAACTCTGGAAGTTTTCCAGATGCGTGGCCTCCATTTCTCTGGATTTGAACCCGTGCGATTTTTGGCTCTGGGGATATTTGAAAGATCGGGTCTATCACCAAAGCGTACGGACAGTGCCTGAGCTGAAAGCCAGCATTAGACGGCATGTCTCAGACATTCCCCGGGAAACGCTTCATGCAACAATTGATGATGCTGTGCTACGCTTCCAACATGTCATTAACGCAGAGGGCGGACATATTGAACATATGCTGTAATCAAACAAAAACTTTGCCTGCTTGTTTAAAACAATAAAACTACTTTTAAAATCTCCGTTTGTCATTCCGCAGCGCCACATTGTTAGCTGGTGGTGAAAATTGGCACTAATTTTTTTCTTTCCGGAATTCTCTCCTCTATAGTCTGAATAGCCTACATTTCAATTTACCTCACAATCGGTTCATTACATTGGGCTCTAGTGGGCTCTGAGTAGGAGAACTTATTTTATAACCGCTCTGTATTTATTTAGACTCAGCTGCTTGCATAGGGCACAGTAGGAGGGTTTGGGGATTAGCTGCGTGATCATTTTCACTAGAATGTTATTTTCAAATTTAATTCAGTGACATTTAATCTTCGTGGATTTTGTCTTCGTGGACCAGTGTTGTGACGGTCTTCATTGTTTAGGCAGAGTGGGTATTTTGCAATTGAGATGCGAAGCAGCAGTAACAATGAATACAAAGAGCAGTCGTAAAACACAGCGTTTTTTGGGGGTTTATGTCTTTATTGTGAAGTAAAAAAAAGCATCCACAGCTCCACAGGGTCACTTTAATAAAACTTTATTTTATCTATTATTGTGATGTGCCCGAAACCAGAGGAAAATTCAGAAAACAATATATAAATAAATAAATGAAAATGAATAGAAGTGGTTAATGATAAAAAATTTATTTTTCCGTTTTAAAACGAGCGTTAACTCTCGTTATTTAAAATAAAAGCGTGAATTTATTATAAAGCAGAGACCCACGAGATAAATCTGGCAGTATTCTGAATGTAAGTTTAATACAGACTTGTGATTCATTAGGCTGTTAAATGTCAAGAATCATCATCATGGGAAAATTCAATGGCTCCATTATTTCATTTATCTTTCTTAATTGAATCAAAACTGGAGGAGTGAGAACGACATAACAATCCAAAGCCATAAAGAGAAAAGTTTTCAGGAAAGCATGTTGAAAGTTTAATAATAAGCTTATATATTGGGACGATTAATACATGTATCATAAAGAATTTAACGTTAATTTACAGCTTTTTGCAATTGGCAAAATGTAGTTTTCAAATGAAAAAATTTAATTTTCAAAATAAAAAATGCAGTTTTCAAATTAGAAAATAAATAGACAAAAATTCATAAAATTTAAATCAAAGAAACAAAATAATTTACATAATAAAATTAAAAAAGCGTTCCTGTTACCCCCACTCTCCCTTACCCTCTAGTGGCAATTATTAAGTACCGAAAGGTGCTTTATGCTATCAGTGTTTTGAATTATTTACAAAATGGTTGTAATCGATACAATGGCACGTGCTCTAATGTTACCCATATGACACCCTCAAAATTTTCAAAGATAATGTTATACACTGATTGGAAGAAAGTAATTGGACACCTCGCACAGTGCGTTTATTTTCTTTTATTGATAACAGCTAATATCCTGTCGGCCCCCCTCTGGCTGCAATCAAGGCGGCCACTCTCCGGGGCATGCTTTCCACAAGAGCACGTACGACCCCCACAGGAATCTCCCGCCAAATGTCCCGTACAGCCGTCCACAGTTCAGGTAGTGTTTTGGGAAGTAGGCTACTACCACTCAACCGACGCTCGACTTCATCCCACAGATGTTCGATGGGATTCAGGTCGGGGCTGGCCACTGCATTATTTTCGGCATACTATTGCAGGGTATGAGCTGCAACATGTGGCCTGGCATTGTCGTCTTGGTACAGGCATGGCTCTAGACCGTAGGTTTGCCAAAGGGTTGGGAGAACGGAATTGTTCAGGATGGTAGTGTAGTCCGTAGCCCTCATGGTGCCTTCCACCTTCACTACCGGGCCTACGCCATACCACGAAAAACATTCCCACACCATAATTCCTCCTCCGCCGAACTTCACTGTTGGGATGATACAGTCAGGAAGGAGCCGTTCTGCAGGTTAACGCCACACCCAAACTCTGCCATCCGATCGAAACAATGTGAAGCGGGATTCATCGCTCCAGAGAACACGTTTCCAGTCCTCAACGGTCCAATCTTTGCGTTCCCTGGCCCATTGCAGTCTGTTCGTTTTGTTCGCCGGTGTGATTAGCGGCTTGTAGGCTGCTGCTCTGCCGTGATAGCCCAGCATGTGGGCCTCCTTTCGGAGGGTCTTGGTGGATACGTGACATCCAGATGCCTGCTGGAATTCCCCGGCGATGGTGGTCATCGTCGAACGTCGGTTCTTCCGTATCTCCCGCTGCAGCACCCGACGGTCCCTATCGGTCAATGCGGGTGGACGACCAGGCCTTGGTGCATTCGTACAATGTCCATTGGTCCTGTACTTCTTCAGCACATACGCCACTGTTGATTTCGGGTGATTCCGGCTGCTGGCAATCTCTCGTATGGATGCGCCTTGGAGCGACATTCCAACCAGGACACCTTTTTCGAACTCTGTCAGCTCCGCCTGTCGCGGCATGATGCTTCGGTTAGAGTCAATGGTGTTGTCTGATGACTATCTTTGCATTTCCATACAGTAGTGACACGTGTGGTAACGGAAAGGTCCATTTTTTGCCGGGTGGATGGGTGTCCAATTACTTTCTTCCAATCAGTGTATATCAAACAACTTGGAATGATGTGTCATGAATGAATATAACGTAAAATTAATGATAGTCGAAATTGGTTCAAAGTAACCTGGTTTAGTGGAACCATTATGGTTCATTGGAACTTTCAATGCTAAAATATGGCATGCAATATATCAAACGATTGGAATGATGTGTCATGAATGAATATAACGCAAAATTAATGATAGTCGTAATTGGTTTCAAGATATCTGATTTAGCGGAACCATTATGGTTCATTGGAACTTTCAATGCTAAAATATGGCATGTAATATATCAAACCACTTGGAATGATGTGCCATGAATGAATCTAACATAAATTTAATGATAGTCGAAATTGGTTCAAAGCTACGTGGATAATCATTGAACCAGTTTATCCATTAATGCTACGATAAATTCATTCATGGGTACTGATAGCATACAGCGCCTTTCGGTACTTAATAATTGCCACTAGAGGGTAAGGGAGAGTGGGGGTAACATGAACGCTTTTTTAATTTTATTATGTAAATTATTTTGTTTCTTTGATTTAAATTTTATTAATTTTTGTCTATTTATTTTCCAATTTTAAAACTGCATTTTCTATTTTGAAAACCACATTTTTTATTTTGAAAATTACATTTTTTCAATTGAAAACTACATTTTACCAATTGCAAAAAGCTGTAATTAATATATGCATTTAATACTTTTACATTTTGAATAAAGTTTACAATGTTTTACTAACAGCTTACTCTTACGTTCAGTTAACAAATATTAATTTTTGCTTGTAGCTTTGGGCTATCTCATTCTCATCTTTTAAATTATACCGTGTGTTTCAAAAGTTCCCGAACGCAGAAGATGACTTTCCCTGCATAACGTACTGTTGTGCAGGTATGCTGAAGGGCTGGTAGACAGGAGCCACTGTCTCTCAACCTCTTTTTTCAATTAATGGATGCTCCCAGTCGTTACGAATCTCGCTATTTATTTTACTTAAGTGCAAATACGCGAATATGAGAGTGAAATAAAAGGTTAAAGTAAAAAATACTACAAGTTTTATTTATAAAATCTACGGTATAAGGTATTAAGCTTATACCGGTACAGTAACAGTTTAAAAAGCGTTTATTGCGTGAAAACAAACAAATGAAATACAGTATGCAAGAACGAGCAGAGATGGTTCTCCGTTGCGCGAGAGGGGATTTGACGTTGCACAATGCTGCCGACGAATTCCATGCCCGACATCCTGACCGCCCGAAGCCTTCAACAAGTACTCTTTCGACTCTGATGAAACGATTTCGAGAGACTAGCGTATTGCCAAGAGGTGAACGGTGAACGCTTTGAGCAAATGGTGTAACCTACAAGTACCGTTTCCTTTGGGAATGTAAAAATAAAATAAACATATTTGAGAAACTTTGCCACTATGTAAAACTGATTTTATGTAATTTATTTCACATGGTTTATTTTAGTGGTTGGGCGAACATTACTCCTGCTGTCATAGATTAGGCTTTTCCAACATATGGAAGGGGCAGTTCGGGAATTTTTGAAACACACGGTATAGTCAGAATTCATTACAATAAGTCCAATCAGAGAAATTTTATCCCTGGCGTTACTCAGGCTCTTTTTTGATGAAATTTTGCAATATCTGGATGTGAATTTACAGTAAAAATGAACACATGAAAAACTCAGAGTTAATACAGTAAAAATTAATGTTGAAAAACCGAAAAGATTTCTTTTAAAACGCTCCCAATGGATGGCTCTCTCTAACTATGGCTCTCTAGCAGTTCTACCCGGCTTCGCTCGTGTTGGAATGTTGTAGATAGCTGAGTGGTTTTACGTGGTGCCGGAGAAAAATGTATAGAATAATCTATATGGTTTCGAAAATGAGAGGAAATAGAATGAAAATGAAACAACATTTCGAACTGACGTTTCTTCAGCCCTGGCTGTGGCTGTAGTTCTTCTATTTCTCTCGCGACGTATTATGGTTTGGAAGAGCTTTGTGACAATATATAGGCTTTGTTACACCACAATCGGCCCATGGGAACAGAAGATATGATAATTTGAAATTTTAACGAAAAATGCCCTGATTTAAAAAAAAAAAAATAGTGCATTTTCATTACCACAAATGGACTTGCTAATAACCGATACAGAATAAGAAATTATAAAAAATTGACTTTAAAATAAATCATTTGTTCATCTAAAAATTCATTAATACCAAAATTCTAAAGCAGGAGTACAATTCTGAAGTCATGGGTACAATTCCAATAACTTCTTGCCCACATAATCTTACTTCAGATGTGAACTTCGACGTTACAACGGATACCCATATTCACCCGTTTGTTCTACCAGGGTTCTAGGATATCTTTTAGAGTAGTGGCATCTTACACGCAAAGAGAGTTTCTATTTAATGCACCTGCTCTAAACCCCCAAGCGCCAAATCAACTGCATCAACCCGGTTGTTGGTTACGTGGTCAAAAATCTCACGATTTCGAAAACGGTGCTGAAGTCTTTCGTGGCCTGGGCGTCTCCTCTTCATCAGGTATTCGATACGCGGCCTCAGTTTCTTCCATGCGCTTGCTTTTTCTCTTCTTGGATGGCGGTGGATGTACATGATCATTTGTGTCTGTAACCTCTGTAATTCCAACAATCTGAATGGAGTTATCCACTATTTGGTAACTGTTGTTGCAATTCGCACTCTGCTCTCGATGTCTTGAAGCAAAATTTGGAGATTCATCACTTGGTATGGTCTAACAGTCGGCGTTTCTTATATTGACACCATAGCGTATAGAAGAGACACGCTATACGCTATGTTGACATGCTTGGTTCGTCGACGGTCGCCTGATTCCCATAGCTCCGATTTCAGGTCCGATCCTACGATAATCGCATCCGACTGAGTCGAGCCTATGGAAACCGATTTTTTACTCCTCCGATTTTCAGTTCCGACTCCAAGGTCCGACTGAAATCGAGGCGACTAATCGTTAGTCGCAGTAGTTTGAACCGTTCAAACTTTTTCAAGCTCCGATCCTACGATTTCGATCCCGTGGATCGATGTGAAGGGATTCCATAACACCATTCATATTTCGACAATAAAAATGTGATTTTCATTGTGTAAAATCGCAAAATGTTAAAAATCAATTTAAAAAAATCAAAAAACTTTATTACTGAAGATGGGAAAAAATCCCGAAAACGTTATAAAATATTTCAAGTTAATCATCTACGTGTTACGATTCATCGAACTTTCATCATAGACCTTCTTCATCTGTAACTGTGTGCCTCCCTGTTTCGTGTAACATTTCTTCACTAGATCTTCGTTTCTCCTGTGTTTCTTCTGTATTTCATCTGAGTTTCTCCACAAGACCTTTGTTTCTTTATGTTTCGTCCTTCAACATTTACTTTATCAATTGGGTGACTTTTTTTCAATGTTTTCTATTATTTATTTTAATTTATTTGTTTTCTTTTAATTAAAGGAGTTTTATTTATCTTAATATATATTTTATCACAACTCCTACGTTTATAATATTAAAAAAATGGTTTAAAAATATGAATGTTGAGGAAAATTTTAAATCATATAATTTATAAAAATGGATTGTTTTAATACATAAAAAAAATTACCAAAATGAAAAAAGGTTATTACCCCCAAAACGATCAGACATTTTTCAGAATTAAAAATTTAAAATTGAATTAACCAAAATGAGACATTGAGGTGGTATTTTTTTATAATATAGTTGAGATTTTTAAATGCTTTATTTTACTAATATTTAAAATTCAATATTCTAAATGTTTTATAAAATTTGGATTCGATCAGAAAACAATGCAACATTTTTGAAATATATAATTAAAATATGCAACTAAAATGTTTACTTAAAATTGCATCAAAATGTTTTTATCAAAAATAAATTAATTCATAATAAATCTAAATGATACAAAACTTTTAACAGTCAGTGGGTATCGATTCATAATGTAATAATTTAGCAAACCAGGGGAACGCCCCAGCGTATAAAAATTTATATTTATTTTACAATTGTAATTACATGATTTTCAATTTAATTTTGCTGTCAAATATAAATTGAAAATCGTGTAATTACAATCGAAAAATAAATATAAATTTTTATACGCTGGGACGTTTCCCTAGTTTGCTAAATTATTAGATTATGAATCGCATTTTAATGATTAATTAATTAAATAATTCGAAAATATTTGCACTATTTTTAATCCTTCGATTGATTCCATAGAAGTATTTTAAATGTTATTTTAATTTATGAAAAAATCTTTTCTATTTTTGTATTTCAAATGCAGTATAGACTTTATAAAATCGTTATTCTGTCCGTCATCATTGAATTTCCCTCAATTCTGACCAAACCATAAGAGTTATCTTCATGAAACAAAAAATGCTATATACGTCGATAATAGGCAATTAAAATGCATTTAAATTAAAAAAATACTGACTTCATGTTTAGTCAAGATGGTCGATTTTATGCCAACTTCTTCACATTTTTTCAATTTAAAAGGAGGTTTTTAAGATATCTCGACAAAATAAAAAAGTGAAATGTAGCATCTAATTAGCTCTATTCATCGAGGTATAAATGGTATCAATCAGATTTTTCATTACAAAATTATAGCCTTTGTACAAATTTGTACAAGCTCGAAAATGTGAATATAATTGTACGAATGTACATTGTTAATCCAGCTCAACAACAATTATTCTGTCTTCGTATTCTTCTACATCATGTTCCTGGAGGAAAATCATTTGAAGATTTAAGAACTGTTGATGGAGTATTGTGTTCAATTTTTGTCGAAGCAGCAAGACAGCGAGGCATTTTTCAAGACAACGAAGAATGAGAAAAATGTATACAAGAAGCTATTGCCTTCAACACAGCATTTAAACTTAGTTTTATTCTTTTATCTGCGTATTTTGTTCATCACCAAATGCAAAAGATTTGTAGGAGTAATAAAAACAACCAATATCAATCGATTATTTACGAGATTATGATGAAGATGTTGCATTCAACTATTCTCTTCACAACATTTCTTCAGTTCTCAAGCAACACTGTCTTAATTGCACTTCTTTCAATCTACCAGAGCCAACTGGATAGCAATTGAGTTAGTAATTTTTAATCCAACTAAAAAGAGAAGAGAAGCAGAACGACTCATTCCAACTTTAAATACTCTACAAAAACTTAAGCCATCGTCTCTTCAAGATAAATAAGTTTTAGAAGCAAAATTTATAATCGTCGATGAAGAAACAATGTTAACAAAACATGGACTGAGATGCATCGATAATTTCTTGAGAGATGGAGTTCAAAACGAAATAAGCCATTTGGAAATAAGGTGATAGTCATTGGAGGAGATTTTCGACAATGCTTACCGGTAGTTCCAAGAGGAACAGCAACAGAAGTTATCGAAGCATGCATCAAATCATCAAATTTATGGCAACATTTTACAAAACCTTCGTTGAAATCTAAGATGAGAAGTGCAGACGATTTCAATGAGTGGCTTCTTAAAATTGGTTCTGAAAATTTTTCAAGAATTGAAAATTTTGATCGTGATTTAATTTAAATTCCAAATGAAATGATTGTCTAACCTGAGACTGATATAATTTCTACAATTTTTGGAGATGATGTACAATCACTCTCATCTGATGATTTATCAAATCGAGTAATCTTATGCTCAACAAATAATGATGCTCTCACATTGAACAACGAAATTATAGATCAAATGGAAGGAAGAAAATTAACATTCAAAAGTAATGACTCGGTGATAGCAGAATTAAACAACGAAATTATAGATCAAATATCTAATCAAGTCACGATAGAAATGCTGAATTCATGGACTCCATCAGCAGTTCCACACAAGTCCTTCACATAAAAGTAGGGATGATTGCCATGCTGATAAGAAATTTGAATAAAAAAAAAAGGATTATGCAATGGAACTCGCTTAATAGCCACATGAGAGACATTTAATTCAAGCAAAAGTTGAAAATGAGGCAAATAGAAATGAAATTGTTATAATTCCAAGAATCGATTTGAAATCAAGTGATTTCAATTTGCCTTTCGTCAATTTCCAATTATTCATTCTTTTGCTATGACTACAAGAGAATTATTTCTATGACTACTATTATAAGAGTTTAAAAGAATTATTTCTCATGTAGGTTTAATTTTAAATGAAGCAGTGTTTTCTCATGGTGAACTTTATGTCGCTTTATCAAGTTCAAAATTAAAAGCAATATAATTCCTCAAGAACTAGGGAAATTGATCGAAAACAGTGATGGAACTTTCGCTAAAAATGTGATTTATCGTGATGTTTTGTAATAATGTATTTTGTTTAAAATAAATTGATTTTTTATTTTATTTTTTTCTGATTTGATTAAATAAGACAAACGCACAGCCGAGCGAAGCGAGGCCAACTACTAGTTGAATTTTAAATTTGTAAATATAAGAAACTGTTTATAAGAAACTTGTAAAGAAAACAATCATCTATATACCGGGTGTTTCAAAAATGACCGGTATATTTGAAAAATCAATAAATCAATGAAAAATCAATAAATCAATAAAGCAATATGCTTGGGACAACAGTAAATTTTCAGGCACACAAACTTTCGAAATTACAAACGGTGTATTTCTATCGCTGCCCGTTTAGTTTTTATTGATTTTTCAAATATACCGGTTATCCGGTTATTTTTGAAACACCCGGTACATATACAGGGTGTTTTTGAATTGAGTACAGATTTTTTGGGAGATGATAGAAGAGGTCCTTAGAAGTGTTTTTTGTCATATGAACATGGGGTCCCCGCAGCTCCGTTTACTTACAATACTGCATTGAACAATCAAATGACACCGGGACGCAGTGTGCGTTGGTAGGCCTAGATTATTTTATTTTTAACAATTAACACAAGCAATCTACTGTATGACTTTTACAGTAATTGTTCGAAATGATCGCCATTTACATATGGACTAATCGTATTTTACAAAGGGGTTGGATACCATGGAATCTCCTTGACGAAGTTTGTCCTAAGACTTTTCAACAAACAAGCACGTGCACCTTGAAATTTCTTTGCAAACAATTACTTTAAAAGTTATTACAGTGTCATGAATAAAACTGAATTAGCGAGAGGTATTACGCAGTGGAAAAATAACATTCATGAACATAAGGCGTTTAATATGAAACAAGCATATTTATTGTAAATAACAACAAAACAAAATAAAAACGAGACTAGACAAGCAAAAATCTTAAGTCTAAATAAAAATCTTCAGATCTAGTAAGTTAATATCTTCAAAAGCTTACTACAAATATAAATAGATTTCAAGCCTCCTAGGCTCGTGGAATTTAATACATTAGTCGTAAAATAAAGATTTTACCTGACGCAAAATTTTTAAACGCTTCTGATTACAACCATAGAGGTTTTGGTTCTTATAGAGATTATGCACAAATAAAACAATAAATATCACACATGCATTAATCCTCTAAAAATGACTGAACACAATTTGATATTGCTTAAACTTAAAAATTAAGAATATCCACACACTTGATAAACGATACGATAAGCTATTAGCATTGAATGTCGCCTTGCGACAGGTGAACAAAATGCAGCAACTAACTCAACAAAAACTTAGGTAATAATTACTACACAAATCTTAGCTGCAATAACAAACTTTAGTTCAAAGTTCAAAACTAATTACAGTCCCAGTCCAAATATAAAATAATTAAAACCGTTAAAGTCACTGTTCGGTAGAGTACACAAAGAAAGTAGAGACTCGTTCGATATAATTCAATTTTCAAAGTCAGAGTTCATGAAATGTGTTTAGTTAGATACACAGTTCTGGAACAGTCCGGGTTGGCAAAAGGCAAACACTGAATAATAAGGCAAATAAAAATGTCACAAATTACTACATTAATTTTACAAAATCAATTGCAACATCTCCTTTGCCCTGAACCCGTTGCCAAAGACGGTTGACGAGAACCGGGATAATGAGTTAGACAAATTTAAAGACACAACTTAGAAAGCGTTACCGTTTTCTAAGCACGAGTACGAAGCCCATATCGTCCCTGAAGAACGCAGCTAAACCACACGGCCATAAACCTTGTACTACGCTGTGGTAGCGGAGTTCATAATAGCGAAGCTCCGGAAAAATGGCACAAAACAGCTGAGCGTACGAGCTCACATAAAGACTCGCACTTACCGTAAAAATGAAGCCTGTCGGTATGGTCCGTCGTGGAAGCCTAGCAATACGGGTGGTTCCAGCTGGCTCGATAAGTTCGGCAATACGGCTCTCAGGATTCCTCGCTGACGACTTCGGTATAGCGGAGGTCGCTCCAGCTGCCGCATCTGACGACGCACGAAGCTCGTCGTTCCTCTCACTCGCCGTCGTTGCCGCCGTTGCTTGAGCGCGACCCAGCTCAAGGCTCCCGGGTGATAAATACCTTTCAATTTTTGAAATGGTGTTTACTGCTCTCCATGGGTCCTTTGCTCGTGTCCTCTTTGAAGCGTGTCTCTCCAGAAATTCCTCCCCACGCTGTCCTCCGTCATGCTTTTTAAAATCGCCTCTCGAGCTCCTATTCGTCCGCTCCCGATGACGATGATCTTGACGTACGTCACGACGGGTTTTACGTCGCTCCTTCTTCCTCTCAGACGAATAGAAAACCCGAGAGGGAAAACGCTTGATTCCGTCACGGGAATTCGGGTTGGAGACGGAATTCCGTGACATACAGTAGATTGCCTGTGTTAATTGTTAAAAATAAAATAATCTAGGCTACCAACGCACACTGCGTCCCGGTGTCGTTTGATTGTTCAATGCAGTATTGTAAGTAAACGGAGCTGCGGGGACCCCATGTTCATATGACAAAAAATACTTCTAAGAACCTCTTCTGTCATCTCTCAAAAAATCTGTACTCAATTCAAAAACACCCTGTATAAAAGAAGAAACTGACTTGAGTGAGTGAGTGATTAACGCACAGCCCAAACCATAGGGCCTAGAAACTTGAAATTTTGTACGGAGGTTCTTTACAAAATGTAAGTGCGCACTAAGAAGGGTTTTTCGAAATTCAACCCCTAAGAGGGTAAAAGGGGAGTTGAAAGTTTAACACATTAACTGGTGTTGCACTACATAATTAACCATATTAACCTCTTTAAGGGAGGGGGTAACGAATTCTTAACGAGCATAAATATGATTATGCAATGACAGGACATACATAAGGCAGTGTTTATCGAGGGGGCTAAGGAATCACACGGGTCTCCCTTGAGCTCCCTAAAAACGTCCGGACGACTGGCGAAAATTTGTGTTTGGCAAAAAAAAAGAGAAAAAACTATACTCTGTCCAACGAAAGAAAAACTGGGCATGTCTAATTAAATTTCCAATTTCAATTGTTAGACATTGTTGCTAAATAAAATTAACAATATTTAACAACTGAAATTGGAAATTTAATTGGACACGCCCAGTTTTTCTTTCGTTGGATAGAGTATAGTATTGATCAGTGAAATTTGCAACAGAAAGATAAAAAGCTATCCGGGCATTGGAAACATCTGAACAACGGAAGCTCGGCTAGAGCAGGATGGTGTAAGAGCTTCTAAGTCAAGGGCAAGGGAAATTTTAAAAGATAGGTCTAGATCAGTGCTGTCCAAGATTTCTGTCCGCGGGCAGCGCCCGTGCACACGGTAATCTTCCTTACCCCCCATTGCACATTACGTTGATCAGTTCCTTAAAGCCGAATTGCTGATTATAAACTTGACATTGTAAAAAAAAAAAAACTGAGGCAGCTTACCATTTTATTTCCTTCGTTTTAATGTGACAATTGTCTCGATGTCAGGTAGAATTATATTTTTTCCCCCGATAGGACATGATTACATATTAAGCATTTCGAATCCGATCTGTGAACAATGAAAAAAAAAAACATATTCTCCCATTGCGGTTTAAATACTGGTTCAAAAATTTTATGCTTTTTAGGAATGTGCGCCATGTTATGCGAGACGAAAAACAAGCAAATATCAGTAACAAAAGAAATAATGCCTCATTTAATGCAATCGCCCCCTAAAGTCTGGCAACACTGCATAGGAAAACTATACCGATTCCCCTCCTGAGTTTTGGACTATCTCCTCGGCTTTTCCCGTGAGCTTTGTCCGCGAGCATTTTATGTTGCACGCGGGCGACGTGCACGAGTTGGACGGCCCTTGTCTAAAGTATCCAGTGATGCTCCTCGGGGGTGAAGATGGATAACCTTTTAATCTGAGACAGAATAACAAGAGGGTAAATAAAGCCGGGCAAAGTTTGCAATATACAGCTTTTTCGTATTGCTTTCGTAATTTTTCACGAACATTTAGTACATTTTCACAAACATTTAGTACATTTTCACGAACATTTAGTACTTTTTCACAAACATTTCGTACATTTTCACAAACATTTAGTACGATTTCACAAATATTTAATTCATATTTATAATAAACGGTCTAAATTTACAGAACAATTACAGCCTCGTGAATCAGAGGCTGAGGCCAGAAAATGTAACTGATGAGAAAACTGTGACGTCATTTTAACGCGGTCGAAAACGCAGCTGCAGTTAGTGCTTCTATGCCTAGCCGGTTAGTCCTAACTAGAAGAGAAAGCAACCTTGTCTCTGGTCCTAACTGAGAAAAAGACTGTGTAAAAAGTTAGAAATTCTCGCTAACTCTTCTCACCGGTGAGAGTTTTAGACCTCATCCAGAGAATTTTCCGTGTAACACGAGAGAATTCGAGGTCTTGATCGCGTCGAGAACTCGTCGGCCTCGCCAACAAGCTATCTATGACTTCCAGTAAAATTATCGTAATCACGAATGAAGATGTGAAGCAGCCATCGAGATTTAATACTAACGGATTAGATTTAATTTGTATTAGACCTCGATGGAAGTAGCAAACGACTGATAGTTGAAGTAGAAAACTGAAAAGATACGGGAAAGTTTTTGTGAGCAAATATTGAAGCAACTTTTTTTAGCTACGTTTATGGCTGCATCGATTAACCAATAAGAAGCGCTGACACAAAATGCAGCCGTAAAAGTTTCGTGTAAAGGCGGGTTCACATAGCTTGCGAGAACCGAAAATATACGAGCGAGATTGGAAAGCGAAAGAATTTTATCGCAGTCGCTATCATAAACGTCTCGCTGGTATAAGCGAGAACCGAAAATTTCAAAGGCGAGAGCGGTAAAACAGTTTCTCGCTCCGATCAAATCCAGTTTGATGCTTTACGTTCTAGCAGGAGTTCTCGCATTAAATTCTGGGTTAGAAATGAACATGGTGGCTACCATGTCTTCAGTTCGAAGTGTGAGGAAGGCGATGAAGGAGGCTGAGAAACGAGAAGAGATGTTAAAAAAGGAAATTTTAATTTCCGAAATTGAAAAGCGGGACGCTATATGGGATAAATTTTAATTTTCCGTTGTTTAAATGGAATTTAATTTAAATTTCCAATGTTCCAACGACGATATGAATATCAAACTTAATAATAACTTTTTTCCTTTTTACAGTTTTTACAAATTGGTTTCATACAATTTTAAATGAATTCCTGTAACGTTCCTACGAGGTGATGGTAGGGTATAAATAAAAATGGCAAAGTAACGCAAATTGAAAGTTTAAACAATGTTCGTTTTAATGGATAAATCTAATTATTTATGCAATCACATTTATTCGAGTGCCCTTGAAGAGCGCCAAATAAAGATGTAAATAAATAACAAAAGTGAGATGACAAAAATTAATCAACAATTAAAAATAATATAATTAAATACAAAACATTCGAATAGCGACGTCCGCAGGTGAGTAACGCTTTTACGGTTATTCTGCACTGGAGCAACTATTCTGAACTGAAGAAAACTAAGTAGCCCTCGGTTACTGGCTAGCAACGGAGACACCGTCGCGCAACCCTTTTGGCGGGAGGATTGCTGGAACCCGAAACAATGGGAGGTTGTTGGTGACAAGTGACGCAATCTGGTAACCTGAGGAAATCAAACAAAAACAGGTAAGAATGAACACAGGCAAATAATAAAATCAAACTATGATAATCGCCTGCATTTACGCGCAACACCTTAAATGCCGAAATTAGCTTACTATCGCAGCTAACTGGACGAGCCTCGCAACGCGCTACGCTCTGCACACCGGTGGTAGGCGCGCTTACGTTGCTACAATCTCTGTGGGACGGATGGGCTGGATAGGCCCTCCTAACCAGTTCCAATCCTTTGCGCAATTCGCCTTTAAAGCATGGAATGGATGTCGAGGAATTTTCCTGCCCGGGAAAATTCAGCTTATGGTCCACCGACACGTTCTGCTCGATACACGCAATGTCGTTCGGCACCTTCGACGCCGCAGGCAGACTTTCGTCGTTGCTGGATTTCTTCAATGCTTTTTCTTGAGAGCTAATTTCCAAGCTCGCGAGGTCGAACAATGTGGAAGGCCTTCCTCCACCTTTAATTGTCCGCTTTGACAAATTTAAATTGAAATTTTCACGGATAATATCACGTGCCCTCAGCTGATCTTCCCCTTGTGGTTCCCGGGGGGAATAACCTTCACGTTTCCCGTGGAACACACGACAGCGAGGTTTACTCGTGGCTTGGTTGAAATTAAAATTATCTCTAAGCCTAACCTGCTGTCCGTGTGACCACTTTGAAATTCCCCTTGACACCGGGTCCCCAGGAAGATAGCTTGGACACGACTGCTTTTCAATCCCTTCCGTCCTCATTCCTCGCCAAACTCGTTCTCTTTTCTTCCAAATCTCTTCTTTCTCTCGTCACCCGTTTCTATTGGCTCCTTTCCCGTCTTCTTTTTAACGACAGCAACTGCTCCAATCATCTGCCTTCTCCCTCTAGATTCTCTAATGTCTTTCTTAATAACAGACGACGTTCCCTTCTCCTGCCTTCTATCATTAATAACGCCCGACGCTCCCTTCTTCTGACTTCTATTATTAAAAACGCCCGACGCTCCCTTCTCCTGACTTCTATCTTTTATCGTCTGCTTATTTCCATCTTCACGAACTGGGATTTGGAAACAATTAATATTGCCCTCCTCCAAATTTCGTGACAATTCCATATATTTTTAAATAGATTTCATACATTTTTAAATAGATTTAATACGATTTTAAATGAATTTAATACTCATTGAAATAGATTTAATACATTTTTAAATGAATTTAATACGATTTTAAATAAATATAATGTGTGGATAAATATAAATTTTTAAATAAAAAGCGCTTCTGATTGGCTAATGGATCCAGCGATAATGTAAAATCTGTTTCAATACTTATGTAAATACATAAAAAAATTGATCATTGCCTATAAATTTAGATCCTTTATTATAAATATGAATTAATTGTTTATGAAATCGTACTAAATGTTTGTGAAAATGTACTAAATGTTTGTGAAAATGTACTAAATGTTTGTGAAAATGTACGAAATA
>JAHWFO010045149.1:2005028-2062751 GCA_023313115.1 Rhysida immarginata | reverse complement strand
AATCTATATACCGGGTGTTCAATTTATCTGAAGACATTGAAATATCTCGAGAACCACACATCGGATCAAAAAAAGTGTGGAATGAAAAATGTTCGTCTCGAAAGGGGACATCTAATGATACCAAACTCGACTCCCCACCCCCACCCCCTGGAGGTAGGGGAGGGAGGAGTTAAAAAATTTAAATGGGAACCCCCATTTTTTATTGCAGATTCGGATTCTCCAGAAAAAATTACCCCAATTTGATCATGGCCTACGAGATAGTAAATTGACCTACGATTCGAGTCATTTCGGTCACAGATGGCGCTGTAATCGACAAAAATCAAAATGGGTAAAAAATCGTTGAAAAATGGCGATATCTCAAGAAATAGGCATCAGATCAGCAAAATAATTGGTATTTGAAACGCTTGCTCTGAAATTCCCCCAGATCTTCTTTTGTCCTGTGTGCATTCATTTGAAAAAGGATAAATAAGTGTATTGAAGTTGGTGGTCAAAACTTCGAACATTTACTGTAAGTAATTGAACAATGAAACGCAAGGGGACGCACCTAAAACCAGCACCCTAAATTGTGAGAGGCAAGGGGACTGACATAAAATAAGCACCCCAAATTGTGAGAGGCAAGGGGACTCACATAAAACAAGCACCCCCAAAGCGAACAGAAAACTACTACGTTCACGTCGTTCTTCCTGGATAACGCCAAACGTAATTTCTGCTTAACAATAAACGAATAAATGAACTTCTCCGTATTCTTTCGATGGTAGCGCCATCTGCGAAATAATTTACATGAATAATGAAGTCAAATTAATGGTATTTGATATAAGAAAACCAAGGTTTCCTATAAAAAATTTGTTTCCCATTGGAAATTTTGACATAATTCGCTTCCCCACCACTCGGGAGTGGGGATGGGTGGACAATTATGGTGTCATTAAGTAGCATTTGTAAGAATATCAAAAACATTTAATTTTATTTTGCTGATCTGATACCTATTTCTTGAGATATCGCCATTTTTCAACGACTTTTTACCCATTTTGATTTTTGTCGATTACAGCGCCATCTGTGACCGAAATGACTCGAATCGTAGGTCAAATTGGGGTAATTTTTTCTGGAGAATCCGAGTCTGCAATAAAAAAATGGGGGTTCCCATTTAAATTTTTTAACTCCTCCCTCCTCCACCTCCAGGGGGTGGGGGGTCGAGTTTGGTATCATTAGATGTCCCCCTTCGAGACGAACATTTTTCATTCCACACTTTTTTGATCCGATGTGTGGTTCTCGAGATATTTCAAGTCTTCAGATAAATTGAACACCCGGTATACAAAAGAAGAAACTGACTGAGTGATCAACGCACAGCCCAAACCATAAGGCCTAGAAACTTGAAATTTTGTACAGAGGTTCTTTACATATTGTAAGTGAGCACAAAGAAGGGGTGTTTCGAAATTCAACCCCTAAGGGGGGGGGGTTGAAAGTTTAACACATTAACTGGTGTTGCACTGTATACTTAACATGCTAACTGGTGTGGCACTACATAATTAACCATATTAACCTCTTTTAGAGAGGGGGGTAACGAAATATTAACAACGAGCATAAATATGATTATGCAATGAAGGACATAGATACAGAGTGTCCCAAATTGATATATACGCTCTTTGAAACGTTATAACTCAGCAACAAAATGATATAGAAATATACTTCCAACAAGACAGGGCTCCACCTCACTTTCATGTCGATGTGAGAACTTTCTTCGATCACAGATGGATAGGACGAAGAGGAAGTACTACGGAGTTCCCGCCTCGATCTCTCGATTTAACCCCTCTCGACTTCTACCTTTGGGGAACTTTAAAGAACACGGTTTACGCCACAAACCCACAAACACTGACGGAATTAAGAGATCAGATTGAACATTACATCAATGATATTCCATTAGCTACAATCCAGTCGGTATGTCGCTCTGTTCGACGTCGGTGTTGAGAGTGTACTGTGGCAGAAGGTGGACATTTTGAACATGTACGGGCTTAAGGAAATTTAAGGAATAAAATACAACGAAACCTTATCTTTCTATCTCATTTCGTTGCTGAGTTATAACGTTTCAAAGAGTGTACACATCAATTTGGGACAATCGGCTTCGGTGGCTCAGGGGTTGCGTGATCGCCTCTGATGCCCGAGGACGTCGAGGATTTTTTCAGGTGGAAAATCCTGAGATCACGCACTTCCTTCGGAAGGGAAGTAAAGCCGTTGGTCCCGTGTAGTCATTTGCCGGCTGCACGTTAAAGAACCCTTGCGAAGCAAAATTTGCGGCCCCTATAACGCCGTCCTGAAATGACCATGGCAGTTGAAAAGGACGTTAAAACCAAACAAACCAAACCAAACCAATTTGGGACACTCGGTAGATAATAGAAATCATACAAGGTGATTCAGTCAATTTCTGACCATTTCAGTACTATGATTTATTGACCCATTAATGTTTGCAAACTTAGCATTTCAGTATGATATTTTAGGCAGCTCGGAGTTTTTATTCCCGTGGAAAAGTCTTGATGATATGCTCAATGTGGCCACCACGAACGTTTTGAACTGCTCGCAGCCGAATGGTGAAGTTGTTCATAACTCTATCCAGGATTTCTGCATCCACAAGGGTGCAGCAGTCGACGATGCTTTGTCGCAGCTGGTCTAGGGTTCTTGGTGCTGTAGTGAACACACTGTCTTTAAGGAACCCCCAGAGATAAAAATCACATGGGTTTAGGTCAGGAGTCGCAGGGGGCCAAAGAAAGCCACCCCCGAATCGATCTGGAAACCTGTTTGAAATGACACGATTTCCGAATTTCTGATTGAGAAAGTCTAGCACTTCATTAGTGGTGTTAGGCCTAGCCCCATCCTTTTGAAACCATTGATGTCGAAGCGATATACGCCTCCTTCGCAGCTCGGGGATGAAGAATGTTTCCAACATGTTAAGGTAAGCCTGTGACGTTACGGTGCCCTCAAATAAGAACGGACCAATGATGCCTCTTTTGGAAATCGCGCACCAAGCCATAACCTTTCGTGGATGAAGAGGTGACTTATGGATCTCATGAGGGTGCTGGGAACCCAAAAACGAACGTTGTGTTTATTAACGTCACCTGACAGATGGAAGAAGGCCTCATCTGACACCCACAGGTTGTCCACAATGTCCTGATTGGCTTCCATTTCTGCTCCAAACTCCATCGCAAATTGTTATCGCTTCTGTCTTCCAGTGTCTGTTAACTCCTGATAAACATGGATCTTATACGGGAACAGGTGTAAATCCTTTCTCAAAATTCGCCACGTCGTGATATACGACAGCCCTTCTTCAATGGATAGGCGGCGAACAGATTTTTTGGTAGGGGAATCGACCAACCTTGTGCGAACATTTTCGACAACTTCGGCCGTTCGTACACGAGCTTCGCTCCCGCCTTTTTTCTTGCCTTTAACACATCCAGTGGTACGAAATTGCTTGACAAAATCTATGATTGCTTGCCTGCCTGGTGCGTCTCGACACTTATACTCCTTCCGGAACTTTCTTTGCACGGTTACAGGTGATTTTGTCTCGAAATACCATTCGACAACCTTGCATTTCTGCTCTGTTGATAAAGCGGGCGCCATTTTTCAACAATACGATTTTCATGCAGCGCCGTTGCAACAATACAAACTCCAACTATTTAGAAATTCGATATGGCGCTCATATTCTTTCAATTGTTTATCCCTAATGCACGTCATTCGAGTGAAATGGTCAGAAATTGACTGAATCACCCTGTAGAAAAATGACGACACGAACAGCTTATTTTCTGATGAACAGATTAAAAGCACAACACTCTTTAACCACAACTAAAAAAAGGCGTAAAACAAGAAATAAAACAAAAAGAATGAAAAAAACAATACAACCTGTAAACGTCTTTCGAAAGCTTTGCTTTCATCTTCAGCAGACAAGGAGAACCTCAAGAGATTCTTGAGAGAACTGAATTGTTTATTGAATTAGCAAGGTATATATAGTGAACAATAACCAACAGAAACAAAAAAACCTTGAAAACGTGATCACCGTTTTGGTAACTGGGCCACCCATTGGATCAAACTAGATTCACCAATGGGGCCCCTGTCCGAATTTAACAGTAACTGCTTATCCGTTTTATTTATAGCTAAGCTTTCGTAAGAATCTAACAGGTATTTTTTATTGACCGATTTTATTAATTTCACACTATTCATATGGAATTCGTGGCCCGTATCCAGGGAATGCTTCGCGATGGCTGACTGGTTGCTTCTGCCAAATCTTGTGTGGTTCAAATGCTCCTTAAATCTTGTTTCTATGCTTCGGAACGTCTGCCCTTTGTACATCATAGGGCATTGGTTACATTGAGCCTGGTAGATGCCTGATTTTTGCAGTGGTGGGATCTGGTCCTTAGGATTGCCCAGTAGTTGCTTCATTTGACTTGGATTGCTGAAAGCGAGAGAGACATTAAAGGTCTTAAGTATCGAGCTTATTCCGCTTATAAGAGCCTTGTTGTAGGGCAAGGAAATGATTTTCCGGTTATTTATGTTCCTTTTAAAAGTAGTGATTCCTGCTAAGAACTTTTTAAACCTTCTTCTTCTAACTAAATTCAAAATAAGCTTGGACCTATACCCGTTTTTGTTGGCCGTGTTTTGAATAATGGCTATTTCTTTTTTAAATTTGGACGGGTTCAATGGAATATTCAATGCTCTATCTATCATATAGATGAAAGCTGAAAGTTTAAAGATGTGTTTCTAGGTTTAAAGAGTCGCTATCATTTGATGTGTATAGAAAACCTACAAACAGTTTAAACTACATACCTAATGATTCCAGTCATCCAATACGCGCTCAACAAAGCAAAGAAAGCGAGGTTCAGTTTGATTGCACTTCTGGGACGAAACAGCGCTCTTGGTGTGGATAACAAACTCTTGATATACAAGGTTGTGATTCGTACTATTTTACTTCATGGAATGCCTGCTTGGGCTTCTATTTGCAAATCTAGGTGGAAGGATCTCCAGACCTTCCAAAATGTTGCTCTCCGGTCCATTGCCCAACTTGACAGAAGAGTTGCCAACAACCACTCTATCTATGAGGATTTGGGGATGACCCACATAGGCACCTTTGTCCAGACTCTTATGAAGAACATGCTACCCAAGATGGAAAATCATGAAAACACCCTGGTTTCTGGTATCCTGGACCACCCACTCGTTGTTAAGGGTCCCCTCAGGTTTTGAAGACCCCGCCATATCCTGGTGTCTGCTTTGATGACGTTAACAAGGCCGTCTTCCCCAACTATTGGATCTTTTAGATCCTGCTGATTTTTGGGGACTCTATTCGTCAATCTACAATCTGACTCTTGTCCCTTCTTGGGACTTATTCTCTGGAGGACTAAAGAGGTTCATCAGGCTTCTCTCCCAGTTCAGTGTACCTCCTCTGGTTTACTCTTTGGGCGAGCGTGCAAAGTGAGCTTGGCTCCTGGACCACTCGCGTCTTTCTTTCCACTACACTGTTTGATTGTCGATTGTCGAATAAACAAGTCAGTTCTCTCAAGAATCTCTTGAGGTTCTCCTTGTCTGCTGAAGATGAAAGCAAAGCTTTCGAAAGACGTTTACAGGTTGTATTGTTTTTTTCATTCTTTTTGTTTTATTTCTTGTTTTACGCCTTTTTTAGTTGTGGTTAAAGAGTGTTGTGCTTTTAATCTGGTCATTAGTACGATCCACATAAATACTTATTTTGTTTTAGCTTATTTTCTGTTTGTCTATATTCTTCAAATTTTCGACATCCTTGACGTAGAAGCTAAAATTTAGTATGCATATTCCTCTAGGCAAGACCTACATTTAGAAAGAGTAATATTTAATGAGCAATATTGTACGAGGCGTTTCTACGTTTCTCGTACACACGTTTCTCAAAAGACGTCACCCATGGCGTTTAGGCGCGCATCTCATTAAATCTAGGGAGACGGAAATCGTTTCTATTTGCTTGTGTTACTTGTTCCCTGCCTTCTTCTTACAACACCTACTTGACTGGAACGGATTTCATTTGAACACGCCTCATAGATTATGAGGGAGCAATTTTTTTATATTAATTCTTCCGCTACTTTCTTTGTCGCAGCAAAGTGATGGTGGAAATATTCAGATTATTAATTAAATAAATATGAAAAAGGAAGGAAAAATTCTGCGACCTGGGTTCGAACCCATATTTAATTGATGCAGCGATTAATTCAGAAAGTAATTATTACTAGGAATAAACTAAATAAAATACACAAATGCATTTATTTCCGGTTATTAAGTTTCGCTTTATCAATTCTACGATTGAGTAAACCACTAATTAATATATTTTCAACGAACTCTTTATTTTAATGATAAAGTTACTTTATTTTGAGACGTACCACATTCTATTTTTATACTCGACGAGTATAACGAATGGAAATTAGGGGGAGGGGGAGTTCGTGATATTGTGATGTAATATTAGGAAAAGGGTTCGCAAGATTGTGACAAAGTATGACAGGGTCGAAAATAAAGGATCAAAATTAGCAAAAATTACGTAAATTGCCCCTTACGTAAGAGTTCAATAGCATATATCGCCAAAATCCTAGTTTGTTTAATATAATAGACAAGTGAAATTAATTAGTATATTGAGTACTGATTTAGGAATATTATGGTGTGTATTTAATTCATACCTTGACTAAGCAATAAATTTTAAACGTACTCTGCGAAATTACAATGCCTGAATATTATAATCATAAACGAAATGGGGTTTTTTATTTTAGAAAAGTGACTTTTGAGGAATTTCGAATAAAAATTTGAAAAATAATTTTAATTTTTATTTTTTATTTTTTGCTAAAAGACATTTTTTTCAATAAATTAAAAGAACTTCTGAAAATGCCATGAATTCATATCGCAGAACTCAAAAGTTCAATGAATCACAACTGAAATTGACACATTTCGAGTGTCTCTTCATGTGAATTGTAACGTTGAAAATATTTGAACAAAAGCTATTTTGAAAAAGCATTTTGAAAATTAACATTTCTTTATTGTTGACTTGATTTTAATAGTACGTATTTCAAAATATCATTGTTCTCAGCGTTTTCAGCGTTAAAATTACAATTCAGATGGTGAAGACAGTTGAAACGCATCAGTGAATTTTTAATGATTCATTGAACTTTTAGTTCTGCATTGTGAACTTTATTCGTGAACGATTCCAATTTTTTTTTTCATTTTTTGTTTAGAGTGCAATCAAAATCTTTTTTTCTTGAATGTACGTTGTTTGTACGTATAAATTTACGCTATGAAAAATTTATAGGTCAACTTAAAGAGAAACTGAAAATTTCCATGTTTACATGCTTGAACAGTACATTGGTTTCATAATGCAGTTTTATAAACTTCATAATTATTGCCTCCATTCATAATTCTTTAAAAACATTTTAAAAATTTGTTGGGTTCTTTCCCTTAAAAAAAAAAAACCGCCGTCAGGAAGTGCAACTGATTCTCGATTTCAAATGATTACTTCAACAGATTAATAAATACAAATAAAAATAAATTTATTGGACTAAGCTGCATATAGGAATAAAATTTATCTTTTCGTACATAATCGAAAGAGGAAGATTATAATGAAAATAAAATTTATTTGGCATTTTCTCTTAAACGATTAAATCAAAAGTTATGTTTTTACACCCCAAACAAAGAACTCCTTACTGCATACTATTTCTAGCTTAGATTATGAAGAAGAAAACGAAGAATATTCACTGAGTTTTTTGACTAAAATACGGGTAATATACAGTTTTACAACAACTACAAAAGGCTCAGAAACAATTTTGATAAGGCAACAATTTTATGACTGTGGAATTGCCTGTAAATTTCTATTTCAAACAAAGTTTATGCTTGAAGCTGTAATGGAAAAAGGCGGGGGGGCTCTAACACAAAGAAAAAACCATCCCATGTTTTTTTCGTATCCAGATGTTTTTGTAGTTAGAGGTTTTTTTTCTTCCCTTACAGGCAATTCCACTCCACAGTTCCTTCTTATTATGCATTTTTCATTTTTAACAAAATTAATTTGATTCATTTGAATATGCTTATGTAGACTCAACATACATTTTTATTTTCAGCAAAAAATCTTATAACCTTCCATCAAATAAAATAAACGAAATATTTGAAAAATATGCGGCTTGCCTACACATCTCCGGTGCTATAGCTAAAGCAAACGGAGATGTCAAGGTTAATAAAGAGTGAAAAGAAAATTGCCCAAACATTAAATGAACTGAAAGTTGTTACCTTGCAAGTATTTTTGTCCGAGAATATGTTGGGCGTGTGCGTGGCCTAGATGAGCGTAGAATCGGTGGACATGGAAATGGAAGTGATCGAAGTAGTAGTAAGTGTAGGCACAAAGCGATCCGACAGCCAGAATCACGACAACCTGCAGTTAAATTTAAAACATACTGAAACATGCAAATTGTTTTTTTCTATAAAAATATTTAAAGTGCACCATGCTTATGACTTTCTAACAACTTTTTTTCTGAGCCTATATCAAAATTGAAGTTTTTCTATTGAAATTTTTGTTTAACCTTATTATACTTATTGTGTAATTTTATAAGGAATAATAATGAATTTTGTCTTAATTTTATAAGGAATAATAATGAATTTTGTATAAGGCGAAAATAGACAATCTCACCAAAATAAATAACCTCTCCGAAACGCAACCTGAGACGCGGACGGTAAATATTACGTTACGCTAGGGTGCAGCAGGATTTTTTCTTGAAATTAGATGAACTTTATTATTTTCCCGAGATTAAACGTTGTTTTCAGATAGAATGAAGTTAAGAATTTTGATGACAAATTTTTTGTGTATTGAGGAAAAGAGTTAACTCCTCCACCTATGTTAAGCATGTAAGAAATCAATACGTAAGTTGAAATTCTCTAAGAAATTTTTCAAGTAAAAAATTTTTTCCGCCTGACAAAAGCTATCACAAAATCGCGTTTGCGCACTGTATTAATTGCCTTAACGATGCCGATTTCTTAATCAGCAAATCAGAGAACTTCGATATGATGACGCCAGTTTTATTTCATAGTCATGTTTGCTCTTTATGAGGGCCATTTCAAACGTTTTGCACATTTGCGCATGCGCAGCCGTAGGGTGCCCCATCCTTGTCATTATTGCATCGAACTTCAGTCTAAAACAGTGGTTCCTAACTATTTTCAAATCGCGACCCCTTTTTCTATAAAAGTTAAGTAATTTTGACTCCCCTCTCCTCCGTCAATATTAGTTAGATGCAGTTTGCTCAGACTTGTTAATCTTGATAGCGCTAAGTAAGCTTCACTAGACTCTTAAGTTTTGACACTACTGTAATCAGGAATATTAATTTTTTACTTAACAGCTTCTGATGCTGTCATTTTAATATGAATAAAAAAGAAAAGCAATTTTAACAGGCTGGTACATGGCGGAATAAAAAAAAAATCTCAATATTTCCTATAAAAATAAGTTGGGCTACCCCCTAGAAAATGTTTCACGACCTGTAGGTTGGGAACAGCTTTTGCTCTAAAAAGGTATGCTGGAAAGCTCGTCTCTATTCTGAAAAATTATATCTTAAAATGGAAGAAGAAAATGGTTAAAGTCAGACTTTACGTAGCGACTAGAGACTCTACATTAAAACTTAAACTTTACGAGGAAAGAACGCAATTCACAAGGCTTTGCTTTGTTTAATTTGTTCCCCAACTGAATCAACAATTGCGTGGGATACGTTTTAGTCCAATTGAAGTCTTGGTTAATCAGACAGCTCAACAATGAAAAGTGTCCTTTTCGGAATACAAAACTTGTCTAGACTTTGGGAATTTCCGATAAGGAACAATTTAGATTACACTGAAGGCTTATAAAGCGTTTTGGGTCATTCCACGTCAGTTCAGGCAGGCATTGGCACTTGACCTCTCGGATTTTAATGAAATTTAGTATACAGGGTGAGGCTTTTATCTTGAGACAACTGAATATCTCGGAAACTAAGCATTGTACAAAAAAATGTCCAAAATCAAAAGTGAATTATTTCGCGGGGGAAATTCATTAGTTAAAAAATGACCCCCCCCTTGTGAGGGGGCTGGGGGAGGGGGTAACTTTGAAATCTTAATTAGGAACCCTCATTTTTAATGAATTTCCCCCGCGAAATAATTCACTTTTGATTTTGGACATTTTTTCGTACAATGCTTAGTTTCCGAGATATTCAGTTGTCTCAAGATAAATGCCTCACCTTGTATACACAGGCCCCTAGGGAGTTGATAATGCATACCAAATATGTTTAATTTTTTTTTATTTTTTTTAATTCTTATAGATTTTTATAGAAGTTACGGACATTTAAAATTTTCGAAATTATAGTGAGGGCCTTATCTATGAAGTACTATAACTTCGGTTGTATTTTACTTAGAAAGACGTGATTGGTGACATATGAAAGGTCATTAAAATGTAGATTCTATCTAAAATTTTGAAAATTATATTACGCATGCGCAAATATTTGAATTTAATAAAAATATTCCATTTATGCAAATTTCTCAAATAGTGGGTATTTTTTTTCGTTAAAAATTATTAACATCTTATAAAAACTATACAAAAATTTCAAAACTGTGTTTTGCTCCTTTTTGAAGATATTAATTTTTAAAGCTCGAGTTCCAAGCCACAATACATCCGTTTGTATGTTACAGTTCTTCAGATGGACAAGGCATTCTAAGACATATAAATTTTTGTGGTAATATCCGATTGTCTTAAACATTCTACAGCTATTTTTTATTCCTTTCAATGTGAACTCACTAAGTTTTTAAAAGAAAATTCAATAAAAGTAGAGAAGATACGAGGGTTGGTATTTTTATATTTGTTAACCGATTTTCAAAATTCTTTTCGTATCTGTACCTACATTTGTCCTCTATGTAATGCACTATTCACTTTTCGGCATAATCCCCATCTTTTTCTACGCACTGCACCAACGTGTGACCACTCGGGTAAACCCGTCGGAGAGGAATTCCGGGGTTGTTGTCGACACCAGGAATGAATGGCAGCTTTGGCCATTTTCTGCAGCACGATAACACTCGCCCGCAAACAATCGCCACACACTAGAGGTGTTGCAGTGCCTACAGTTCAAAGATGAAAAACTGCAGTTCAAAGATGAAAGATCTTGCACCTTGCGACTTTCACCACTTCCCAAAGAATAAAAAGGACCTTAAGGGACATTCAATCCCTGATGACGAGATAAAAGAGCAGTTGCACGTTGTGAAACACTCTGCTCAATATGGCTGGTGAGATTTGCTGAGCTTCAGTTGTGATTTCCTCCTTCAGCTCAAGCAAAGTGTGCGGATTGTTTGCATACACTTTACCTTTCAAGGCACCCCAAAGGAAGAAATCGAGAGGTGTGTGGTTCGGCGAGCGTGCAGGCCAGATGCCACGCGAGAGGATTCGATCAGCAAAGACGTCCTGCAGCAAAGTGCTATGAATCAATACTTGGTTAATGAAATTTGTTTACATGAATGAATATTCTTGTTTGTAATAGCATTATTTACAGAACTATATGAATTGAAAAGATCTGGTGTAATATCATTGCTATACAATCTATACGACTCCATTTCATCTAAAATAGACAACATATGCTTGTCAGACGGCGCAGATCTTTCTGTCTGTTCGTTATCACTCTTTGCTTCTTCAGATTCGCCATCTTCGTCACCCTCGTGTGCCCTAAAACCACAAATTCTCTCATGCGATCTAAAACCACATTCTCTTGTGCCCCATTCTCAATGTTCCAGTTGCTTCCGCTTGCTGTCTAATCTTATCGCCATTCTTCATTATTTTTGCTAAGCTTGACGGTGGAATGTTAAGTTCCTTGGCCAAAACTTTTCTCTTTGCTGTTGATTTCTCTACAGAAACAAGAATTGATAATTTCTAATCCACCTTAAGATCGTTGCTTTTCCGATTTTGTGATGTAGCCAAGTTTTGTGATAATGACATGAAACGATGAAATGTAATGTAATGAACGTGAAACGGTGAAGTCAAAATGCAATGAATAGAGCTGTGAATAGTGCGAAAACACTGAAAACCAATCAGAATTGAAATATGAAATCCGAGTTTCGTTGTTCGTTTAAACTAAGAACCAATCAGAATTATTTGCAATAATAAAGATTTTGTTTTTTTCAATAAAGATCTCAGTTTTGGTATAAATTTTTTCATTTCATTCGTATTATCCAGAATTCGTTTATAAATAATATTCGTATTAAACGACTAATTTTGTACAGAAATTGAAGTCACGGGATCAGGACGGAAGAAAAACGTATTAAGCGATAATTCGTATTAAGCGGATTTAGCTGTATGTACAAAAATTATAATAAAATAGTAATATTACGATATCATACGCGATGATGTAAAGACTTTTTGCATACCAGACGGTAGACCGCATACTATAATGAAAAAGTGACGGTAGACTGCATATTATAACAGTAGCACCGAATATTTTTTCTCCTATTTTATTAAAGATTAACAATGCTATTATGCTATTATTTAATAAGAAACCTTTAACAAAATAATGAATTAATTTTACTATTCCCATATTTATAAATTTTTATTATACGGTCAACCGATTTTAAATACTAAATACATACTTTTCTGCACAACTCATTGCAAAATCGTTACTTTAAAAAAATTTTGATTTCTTAAATCAAAAGGAAGATAATCAATTACTATTATTATCTGCTCTGACACTTGAATTTTGCAATGGAGGTGTGATTATCGCCCAACATTGTGGAGAGATAGCGATGCAAATCGGTAGATAAGATAAAAAGTTTAAATTATTGAGTAAAACGCAGATCTTTTTGCCTACAGGAGATAATTCTTCGAATATTACGTATGGTCAGTTATGGGTTAATCTTGAAATATTAAATTTTTAAGGACTGCACAATGCCGACATCAGCATTTATGACGCGCGTCAGGCGATAACAATAGAGAGGAGGACAGGATTGAAAAGGATGGAATGCAAAGTCTAATGAACCCCTTCTGTCCCTCGAAATAGGAGTAAATAATTGGAAAGCCGCACAAAATTCCAGAAGTGTTGAGCGTCTTCGCGTTTTTTTTTTTCAACAAACATCTTTGTTTTCTCCCTCCCCTCATCGTGAAGGGAATATCAATAGAATAAAATCTTTCCACCTATATGTTATCAATAAAATGAGAAACCAAATAAAAAAAATGGTTAATTAGATTATATAAGAATTAAATTCGTATCTATTTCATTAATTTAGAGGCCAAATGTTTCCCTGTATAAAAGAGCGAGAGAGTACATTATAATTTCTTGTTGAAAGGTTATTTTTTTAAACAAAATAACAAATACTGTCAACGATAGTGGGTTCCATTAGTTCATGAATTAAAAACTAGAGTCATCCATTGATTTTTTTTTGCTTTTACCATTTAGCAGTCTGTATTCGTCTTCTTCTTTTCTTTCTTGTGCTCATCCTCTTTTTTTTTCCATCTTGCAGTGTAGAGAAGTAATTTTTCTAATCATTAGTAATTCAACCTAGCAAGACAATGGCCTACTGCGCTCGACTCCCCAAGTTGTTAGTAAAGGACAAACATAAACATCCATGCCCTCAGCGATAAGGTTCTTCCCCATGCTCAGCGGAATCCGCTGGTTTCGAGGGTGACAAGATCTCTCGGGCATCTTAAATGTGTCACTCACAGGCAACTACTCATCTAAGAATAAGTACAAATTAATTTTAAAGTGTTTGATTTTTCGAAATTAAGACTCCACTTTTCCTTATGAAAATATAACTTAAATTCATCAAGCCCGATTACGTGAATGAGGATCACTTAATTCGTTTGCTAAAGTAGCTCATTGAAGCGAAATAGTAGCTTACCGTAACGACAATTCTACTGAAAAATCAGATGCAAACCGATTTTGAGCATGTCAAATGACATTTTCCCATTAAAATACAGGGTGATTACAAAAGAACTTCACACTTTTAAAAATTTATTACATCAAAGCTATTCATAATATAGACACACCACATACGGATTCTTAAAGAAAAACTCTTGAAGTTTATTGTGACACAGATAAAGAAGTTCAATATGCTGGTGGATTAATCGAGCAAACAATAACCTGGAACTTGCAAAGTGGCCACCGCGGAGCCCCGACCTCACACCTTGTGATTTCTTTTTATGGGGGTGTGTAAAGGACAAGGTCTTCACCCTACCCCTTTCCCGTGACCTAGACGAGCTGAAAGAACGCATTACGGTAGCGATACGTGGGATTGATGGAGACATGTTAATGCGAGTTTGGGACGAATTCGACTACCGCATTGATGTAAGCCGTCTCACGACAGGGGGGCATATTGAACATCTTTAACTGTGTCACAATAAACTTCAAGAGTTTTTCTTTAAGAATCCGTATGTGGTGTGTCTATATTCTGAATAGCTTTGATGTAATAAATTTTTAAAAGTGTGAAGTTCTTTTGTAATCACCCTGTATAATGAACTTCTTCCTCAGAAAGTCTTTAATATGTGACTGCCGCTTCGTTTTCGTTGAAGAGATTTTGAATCATTCAATCTTATGGATATATACAGTTACACCGTGGAAACAGAAAAGCCAAATGTTGCTACGTTTATTCCATTTTCTGATATCTGTCGAAATATACCTGCTAGATGTTTAAAAATCGTCTTTCCCCATGTGGAAGAATAGAATCGCGCTCGGCAATCGCGACGGCATATTTCCGAATGTTTTGGGTAGAACACTGATCTATTTTCGCGTTACATTCATTTCGTCATTCAGTCAAATCTTTACCATTGATAGTGTGCATTATTAAGAAATCATTTTCAGCTGCGATATTTCTTATGCTTAAAATGACTGGCAAAAAATTGAAGAAATCCTGATGCGCAGTTTAGCAAACTAATGAAACTAAAGAGAAAAATTAAAGCATTTCACTTCGAGCGAATATTTACCAAGACGACTTCATAACTAAGCACATATTTACTTGACGCAAATTGCTTGTAGGCAGGTTAGGGAAATTGCAGTCATTGTATCCCTTCACAGATTTTTCTGTATAGATTCCACTTCCATTGTGTCAGCACATGCTTGAAGTCACAAACGTTCGAAATCATTTAATCATAGCACATTGCCCGGGCAACGAATGGTGAACACGTGGAATATAATACGTACAAGCTTTGGAAACTCACGACTTCTCTGTATAATGATTGAAAAAAAATTTTGACATTTCTTCATCACGCTCTAAAATTGATCTGTTAGAATTTTAAAAATAACTGTGTGTCCGAAAACTAGCTGCGCATTTTAGCGTGATAATAATATACGGGGTTGACCAATCTCTATCCGAAACGCCAGCTTTTTTCAGGGTTTTACCAACCTGTGTTCATTTTCATTTTTAATAAATGGGGTTCTTATAATTAAACATCAGTTGTTTCGAGTTCCCTGTCTAAAAACTATTTGGTGTGCATATATTCCTGATCATGGGGTTTGGATTTCTTGAATTAAAAATAATGAGTTCAAAAATTCCAGCTACGATGACATATGGCGCTAATATCGCTTGAATTGGCCAAGGTCTATAAAAGACCTTGGAATTGGCATATTGGAGAAGTCATCAAATAAATGCGGAAAACTCTACGCTAAAAATAGATTATAATATTTTTTTACAGAATAACATTCTTTTATAAAAATATAATACTTTTCCGTTGAAATTTTGGTCCATAATTTCAATATAAAAATCTTTGAAAAGCGAAAAACGGCGCTTTTGCACTCCCCTCTCGCTGGCCCATTTTTTCCCGGAAGTGACGCCTTTGGAGTCAAACGAGACTAACGAGAACGACAGGCCCAGACACGGAAAAGTCACCTGAAACAACAATCCAACCTTCATTGTTTTCAACAAATGAAAAAAAATACTGATTGTTAAAATCCAAGATGGAAACAATGGAGATTAAATTGTTATTTGGGTAATAAGTCACACACGACTCCAATGACATAACAGCCTCACCCAAGATGGATGCCTCCCTCTTTCAAATCGCGCTCATTATTTTCGTTTTTTCACACATTTAGAGTTCGAATTTAAATTTTTTCGATGTTATTAATAGGTTAGGTTTTCGATTTAAATAAAGTTGTAGATGACCGTAGAGTTGTCCTTTAAGAAACAAAGCGCACAGATTTATTTGTAATTTTGTGTAACAAAAACAGATGCCTTAAGGTCTAGCTGTTCATAGGCTATAATGTTAACAACTGTGCCCTGCGAAAAGTTACACAGAAATACTGCATTCATTTCTTTATGCAAGTTAGCAAAACATACAGCAAAATTATGTAGAGTTTGGCCCTTTTGCTGCGTAAGCGGATAAATCCACATAAAGTTTCATTACATTTACCTGCGGAAATCTGATTCAACCCAAAGGGGTTTAAAAAACTTCTTGTTATGCTTCTACTAGAAAAGTGGATAATTCCATTTTCATAAGATGAAAAGGAAATCTAATTACGTAGTGAAAGGGCTGCAGTAAGTGCCCTCCATCCCCCTGCTGTAAAGCGTACAGGTAGCGTAATTTGTTCTTTTTAAAGCAGCTAAATCGGCCTCGGTGGCTCAGTGGTTGCGTGATCGCCTCTGATGCCCGAGGACAGGGGTTCGACCCCGGCCGAGGACGACGAGGATTTTTCAGGGGGAAAATCCTGAGATCACGCACTTCCTTCGGAAGGGAAGTAAAGCCGTTGGTCCCGTGTAGTCGTTTGCCAGCTGCACGTTAAAGAACCCTTGCGAGGCAAAGTTTGCGGCCCCTATAACGCCATCCTGAAATGACCATGGCAGTTGAAAAGGACGTTAATACCAAACAAACCAAACCAAACCTAAAGCAGCTAAGTTGGGAACATCGCCTTTAAGTATTCCAATAACCAGAAATCACAAGGTGTCAGAAATGATTGGCTTTTATGTACGTTTTTAGTCTTGTGTTCGTGGTACTCATGCTGTCAGAAATGATTGGCAAATTACCCTCTCATTAGTGAAGGAGACAAATAAACTTTGCAATTAATATAGAAAAGTGCAATCATAATACACTCGCGATGTTGACAATTACCATTATTGAAGAGACTTCTGGGCTGACTGATCATCGTTTTTTTCTTCCCTGTAAAAACAGGTGTCTGATGAAAAACGATGACTGGCCCTGTAAAACGAGCTGGTATACTTATCTAAGAGAACAAAGAGAAATAACATCATGGACCCTTTGGCTTCCTGGTGTTTTTTAGTGAAAGATTGCGTTAGTGGTTGGTTTAAGCAACACCTCCTAAAGAGAAAGCCTCTACACGGAAACGTCATACACTACATGATCAAAGGAGTTGGGACACCTGTTGCCGCAAAAAGCTTCAATCAGTAGTGGGTAGGACCACCCCGAGCTGCTATCACTGCCTCCACCCTTCACGGCATACTGTCCACAAGTTTACGGTATGTGTCCACAGGTATTGACCTCCGTTCCTCGAGGAATGTCGTGGTCAGTTCCTGGACAGATGTAGGGCGAACCATCCTGGATCTCACACGTCGTTCCAATTCGTCCCTAAGATGTTCGATGGGGTTGAGATCAGGACTCTGGGCGGGCCAATCCAGTTTATCAACCCGCATCTCGTCAAACCAGTCGGATATAGATCTTGCTTTGTGGCAAGGCGCATTGTCGTGCTGGAAGAGGAACGGCCCGTCACCGAAGTGTTCCCACAGCGCTGGAAGTGCCCCGTTATCCAGAATGGTCCTGTAGCCATCATCAGCATTGAGGTTTCCGTCCACCTTGATGAGCGGGCCCAGGGGTTCACAGGGGAGGAGAAACACCCCAGGAGTTCACAGGGGTGTCCCAACTCCTTTGATCATGTAGTGTACATTGTTACATCATCTAAGTAGGGCATTGTTATTCGTATTTCTACCAATAATAAGCCCTGAATTTGCACTTCTTATGGTGATGTAACAATGTATGATGGTTTTCGTGCAGAAGCTTTCTCTTTAGGAGGTGTTGGTTTAAGTGGATTAAGCGACATTAGCGCCAAAAGTCACCCTAGCGAAAACTTTTAATACTAAACAATTTTTATTTAAAAAATGGAAATCCCGTGATTAGGAATGTATGTATAAAAAATTTGGTTGCGTTTTGACCGATAGTTTTTTGGACACAGTCCTAACCATCCCATATTTAATTTTAACCATCTTGAGGCATCCATTTGAAACGGGACCTATTTCACCAATTATGTAGTGGAATTGGAATAATTTGAATAATTTTTTTATAAGGAAAAATAATAAGAATAAAGTGTGGATAAATATTTATTTAAAGAATTCGGGTAGAAATTTATAATCTATTTAATAGGAATGTTACGCAATTTCGCAGAAATTGATGGTGGCAAAATATATTTTATAATTCTTTTCCTTTTTTTTTTGAATTTTACGTGAAAATAAATAGCCATTAACAAATTGAAAAGCAAGAAAGTCCACAAACAATATTTATAATATATTTACTCCAAGCCAATGAAAATGGTCAAATCAATTAATGTTCCCATTAAAAACCGCGAAAATTGTAAATTGTTGCTAGGTGATTAGAGTACACAATCCAAAACAAACGTTTTTATTGCCCTCTTAAACCATTTAATTTAAAAGCTTTTATGTACGTTTTAAGGCACACAATAAAATTTTCTCGCTAAATTAATTTGAACATAGAAAGTAGAAAGCAACTATTAATAATAGCAAAGTCCATGCATGTGAAAAAGTGCTATAGGAATCTTTGTCTTTATGATCACAACCTCCATAAGAAGAATATACCACGGATCCGGCTTTTTCTTTCTAGCCATAAATACTTTCCCTCCGTACGGCAAACTTTCATCGTAATCTTGTCCCGGCCTATATTGCGTTTCTTGATGAAATCGACTTCGAATAGTGTTTTCCATTTCCTTTCAATTTAATTTTCCTGCCGGCTGGGTCATCACGAACTCCCTGCTCTTCTTGGTTCAGGCAATTGATAGCGTTCAATTGAAAATAGTTATCAATTACGCCACTAGATGTCGCTGGGAAACGTCGGTCGTACGTTCGGTCGGTCGGTCGCCTCCGCCGCTCGGCTCGCCACTGAACGACTCAAGCAAAGGCGAACGGATAGATAGATCCAGCTGGGTCGCTCCATTGGTCGCCTCTCTGTTTGACTCATGTTCGGTTCGCTAGCTGTTGGAGCAGGTTTTTATGATCAATGTCAATATGGCTTCGAGAAGAGCGGGTTTACGTACATTTTGTTGCCGTCAGACTTCGAAATGCAAGCACAACGTTAGCTTAAGCGTGATTACCAGCGTTCATTAAACTTTTCTCCGTTTGCTTCGTGTAGTGAATGAATATGGTTCGATGCTCGTAAAAAGATGGATCGCAAACCGGTCTCTGGAAATCATCGGACAAGCATGCCGACGGACGTGCTCATCAACCCGTTTGTGCACAAATTGGAATTGAATGCCTATGACAAAGTCAAGGTGAGTGCCTTCATCCCCACTGTATTTCCACATAATATCACCACTCTTACTAAGAATTATTTCCTTAACCTACTAATTCCGGACATCACTGTGTACATGAATGAGAGAAATGAAGCAAATGCGTTATGAGGCTGCGAAACACTCATCTTGATCATGTTCTGGTGGAATTAAAAATTTTTTTAAAAGGCTTCTGCTTTCTTTAACCTGGATAGTCTTATTTCAAAATAATCGTGCAACAGAAATCGGGATAATAATACACTCTATGTCATTTATCATCTATCAATAGTGCCTAGCCCGTTGCGGATTATCATCAAAATCGGATTGAGTATTACACAATTAGAGATTAATTTCATCATTCCAGCTAAACGAGTTTCCCATTCACGTCCCACTTTCACGGCTTAATTAATTAAAAGAAACTTCGAGGGTGTCTATCAATAGCTTCAGTTTACAAACATAAAGTAGCCTCCCGATCTAAATCTAAAATGGGGTAATAATATTCATAACATCATTAATATATCTCCAGAACTGTATATCTCTAAGAGGAGAGATTCACGTGGTTTTTAAAAAATGATTTTCACTCGCCTATTAGTAAGATATTTTCTGTGTATTAAGGTAAAGCATAAACCATCTAAGAGGAAACAAAAGTGAAACAGTAACAATACTTTTATCTTTTGCACTTCCTTTTTCAAGAAGTGTATCGCAAATTTAAGAATGCAATTTTCAATACTCCAACTCATTAATTATCCTTAGAAAACGAAATTATTGCAAACAATAAAATAAAAAGACAATAATAATATCCATAAATTGTGAAAAAGTAAGGTATTGAGAAATTGGGGTTCAAGAAAATGACCCGTTGTTGGATTTGAAACAATTAAACACCCCAGTTTTTGATCTGTTTGACCCATTTATCTTCTGGCAAGTAAATTACTTTTGAATTGTAGAATTCTGTGATTGTATTGACTTTGGTAACGTGACCAACCATGCTTCCTTTGGAAGTTTTGTACTGTTTTTAATTGTTTGATGCACTCCTTCGAATCAAATACCCCAAAAGAACTCCTTTTTACTTGTTTGTACTCCTTTTGGGTCTTCAGGCCAATAATTTTAATTTCGTTTTTTTTTTTTTCTTTTGATGCTTTAGTTTTACAATATTTGCAGCATGTTTTTTAAGTAAGTATGCTTTTGATATTAAAGAAAACAAGGATAATTATTTTTAATATCTTAATTTTTAAATGAATGTCTGGACTTTTCAACATAATTTCCACCTTTATTAAGGCTTTATTATATTGTATGACCAGCTTCTGAATTCCATCCTCTGATTTGCTAACCACTCCAGCATTGCCAATTTGACATTGTCATTACCCAAAACTCAGTGCACACGATTTTTCGGGTTGAAATTGTTTGCTTGAACTACACTTTCTTGGGTGATGTTGAATACCTGTTGTCTTCCATGGACTGTTGTTTTGATTCCGGTGTAACATGAGCAATTCATGTTTCGTCACCAGTGATTCTTCGACATGGTACTTTTCAAGGAAAGTCAAAGCATGATTGATTTTGTGCAATGGAGTGATTAGCAAATCAGGTGGCCGATTTCTTTGAAGATGGAATTCAGAAGCTGGTCATAACGATACGAAAAGTGCCTTAATATAGATGGAAATTATGTTGAAAAATAGATTAAGGTCCAGGCTTTTTTATAAAAATTAAGATGTTAAAAAATTGCCCTTGCCTTTTTTTATATCAAAATGGTACTTACTTGAAAAACATACCTCATATCAAATTGGTTAGCCTTCCGGTTCTGTCACACAGTATCACATTTGATGCTTCCTTTTTGGCTTCTTTCTCCTTCTTAGGTTAGTCAATCAACAATTTCTGGTCACATGACACTAGCTTTAACTTTGCTTAATGGCATAGAAAGAGCATTTCTTCCTTTGAAGACGATTTCCACCAGTCCTCAAAGGAACTGTGCCAAAATCAACATTTTGATAAACAAAATCGTGTATTAGCTGTGATTATTTTCTAGTTAATTTTTGTTTATTTTCTTTTATGTGATATTTTCATGTATCTCCAGTAAAGAAAACATTGATTGAAAAGGGACAGTTGACAATCGAACAGTGTAGTATATCGGCATTTCAGTTGAACTGAAGCATAGCTACCATATTCTCATCCTTAGTGAAGAAATGCCAAAAGAAATACAGTGCTCCCTCTGTATAACAGGACTCTACATAACGCCAAATTTATAACTAGTTATATGGACTTGCTGTTATAAATTTGGTGTTATGTAGAGTGCTGTTATATAGAGGGAGCACCTTACACCAAATTAGATGATAAACCTGATGTATCCAGAAAGGCCCTCTAGTGTATGAAAGAAGAAATGTATTTGGTACAGGGTAATTTGATTGACGATTGTCTTTTCCTATACAGCTTGGAAAGATATATACAGCTCAGCTTAAATACAGAATGGTAAGAAGAAAAAAAAAAAAAAAAAAAGAACCAACCAGAAACTTGAATTATGATGAAAGGCTATGAATCCAACTCCAGCTCTCTGATTAACCATAAAGATAATTTGTATCAGCTACTTTAAAACAGTTGAATCATGGGAATTTGTCTCATACTTTTGCTAAATGAGCAATAGTCAGAGGATTGCTCAGTAAACCTTCACCCAGTTTAACAGCTTTCTCTCCTAAAAGCGAGACGTAAACGTGCTTCATTAAAATTATTTTGTGAAAAATTATATCTTATTTTATTATGTGTTATTCAAAATATTTATAATATTAGTAAAAAAAAAGTTTAATTCTTCAATACTTAGATTAAGTCTGTCATCTCTTCTACTTTAATGATTGTGGTTCATCAACATGTTGAAAAAGAAAATAAAATATATACAATAAATAGAATACACATGCTTAAAAATGACCAACAATTGGTTGTTTTAAAACTACAAAGCTCTTCACCTTTAATTAGATATGATCTTCAATGTTCAGAGACATTTAGCATTTGTAAATTCATTTTTTACTTGCACTGCAGAAGTTTCTTGCACTGCTCATCAGATTAAGACTATCTTCAGAAACTGTGACCATCTAAAATTTTCAAGACCAGTAAATTTTAAAAACACAGGTATACAATTCAATATTAAAATTGCTTCGTCCAGAAGGATTAGTATATACATGTGGAGATAATTTGATTTCCAGTTATACTTATGAAATACTAAGAAAAACATTAACAGACATCCATGTAGCAGATATCACTTATATCAGGTGTAATAGGTATTAACAGCTGCAAAAGAATACCTTAGCAGCTGCTATTTGAGAAGTGTAGATATTGCATTATTAGCATTTTCATTGACCTCATTAACAGCACTGATGTTACCTTTTTTTTTCTTCTGTTCTAGTTGTACAATTTTGTTGAATAAATAGAGCAGCATTGTTCTTTTGATTGTTTGCCTTGTGCTGAATTGTACATGATTCTTTAGAATTCAGCTGAATTTTCTTAATAGTATTTGTATTCACTTCCTCTGCTATTCTTTGTCAATAGATCTGTTTTCTTCATGAAAATTAAGAGAGATCCCTTTATTTTTTATTTTTGAATATCAGCTCTATTTCAAGTTTGGATCAAGTAATAACAGTATAGTGCATTAAAGTCTATGTCCTTATGAAACTTTTACAAATAAATATACATATTGCCATTTATTTGTGCATAATAATTTTTAAGAAGGCAATAAGGATGATAAATAAATAGTACTGTAGGGGATGTGCATTGTATTGGATCAATCCTTCCAGCATGAAAATAGAAGTTCTATTTTCATGCTCGAAGGATCAATCCTACAAAACTTAGAGTATATACTGCACATAAATTCAGAACATTGGGATTGATATATGAGTTAACAAAATGCCTTCTGTACTTTCTTGCACAGCAAATGGTTATTTTTTATAATAAATGTGATTAATATTATTTTAATAACAAATATACAGCTAATATTTTGGAATTTTATCTTGGGAGTCTATATATTAAATCTATTAACATTGACCATATCGAGATGTGATAACATGAATTTTTTAACTTACGCTGAAAGTGTTTTTTGTTTTTTTTTTATATATATTTGACTTGATCTACTTTTGTGACTAGTCTGTTCTACCAATTTTTATATTTTATTCATGCTTGAAGAAATTGAATTTTTTTTATTTAAGAAAATTCTAAGATCGTTTGTATAAAGCATTTTTTTGCTTGCTTATAATTTATTAGATAACTTTAAAGCTATTTGAACTTATAGATTTTGATAATAATGCTAATAGATAAAATAATAGTAGACGTATGATGAAATTATGTGACAAAATATTACGAAAAGAAAGTGCTAAGGAATAAAAATATTTCAAAGGAAAATAGGATTGATTCAATGAGCATAAAATAATTAAGAATAATAATAATTGAATGATCATAAGAGGGTTTTTTTTTCATGCCAAACTTCAGATGTTTAAATTATTGATGAAATAATTATTTACAATTCAGGAACAAATACTCAATCACCTTTAGCTAATTTGATGGTTGGCAAGGAGTTAATTCCTTAATTTTAGCAGCTTAGAGGTCATTAGAAGACAGCCAAAAAAATTATATCATTTAAAGTTACTTGATTTACAATTGCAAATGTAAAAAATAATAAACTACCGATAATTCTTAAAAGTGATAATTTTGTCATTATACTGAACAAAACATAGAACTTTAATATAACTTGTATAACTTTCACAATAGGCAAATTGTGCTCATGATTTTCTGGTATCCTTGAATATGTGCGAATAATCATTTATTTTAATCTCTTTTTTATTTATCTATTTTTTTTTTTAAAAATTCAATATGTTAGTGAAAACTTAAAATGAGTCACCATATCAGCATCTGTCTGACCCATATTTATTTACTCAACCTTGACATAGAGAATTTAAAAAAAAAAAAAAATTCACTTCATTGAAAAAAACTGGAATGCAAGCCTGTATAAACTGATTGGAAAATAGTAATTTTACTATCTTGATCTTATATTAATTTTGTGGTATTTTAATAAAAATCTTTTTATTTATTTATTTATTTATTTATTTATTTATTTGTTTGCTTTATTTTATTATCTATTATTATTTTTTTTATTTTACATTGATTAACCTTGAATAGAGTATTACAGTTGGAAGCTGGCAGGAAATTTCCAACTCAACAGCTTTATTTCCTGGTGTCATTACACCTTTATCTGCATTTTTTATTCATATCTAATTGCTTATTTTTTTTAAAAAAAACAAAAAAAACCTTGGTCAATTGCATGTTTTCATTAATTTTAAATACAACAGTCTCTGAACAGTTCTTCCACCTGTATATAAAAGCTGTTTAGAGGCTGTAAATTTTTGTTAACCACAATTGATTTTGTTATTTTTTTTAATGGATTGATTTGTCATGATTCTCGTATAAATTATTGCAGGATTACACAGATAAATAAAAAATAAGTGATTGTAAAAGGAAAACTGTATTGATATTTTAAAATTTCATATTACCTAACTTTTTTCCTGGAACAAAAAAGTTTTGGCTACAGGTGTAAATTATAAATTATTAAACATGTGATTATATATAAAAACTGTACTTTCATTTTAAATTACATAAGCCTTATGTGGAATAAAAAATGACTAGCTTTCAATAAAAACCTGTGCTTTTGAAAGGTATATTTCAAAGGATGTGAGAAATAATTCAGTTAAAAGATTTCATGATTCTCATTGCAGAAAATAACTTTTGTCAAATATCCCAATTTTTTAAAATTTATTTCTACTGCCACAGAATATGAAGTGATTTAGTGTATTTACAAACAGTTAAATTAAAATTTAGCAAAGATTTTTTTTATTCCATAAACTTTTAAAGAATAACAGCCCCTTTTAGATAACATGATAATGGATAACATAACACCTTCTCATGGCAAATCTTCTGACCATGTCCAGTTAATCTTATTTAAGAATAAAAAGATATGATGATCTGTGATTGCAAAATTTTATCTTCGCTTTTGAATTAAAATTTATCTCAATTTTGATTAAAATTTCTGCAAACATTTGTTTTTTTGTCTTTTTTTTTCTTTTTTTCCACATATTATTTCTAAGTAACATTGTTTTTATATGGTTTACTTTAACAGATAATGTAAATTTTGTTTAATTTTAATCTCTCTCTTTTTGTTAAAATCAGCCCTACAACTGTACAATTGGAAATTTTTCTCTACCTGTAATGGTTACAAAGTTACAAATTGCATGCATAGTGCAGAATTTCAGGTCAAAGGTGACACCACCATTGTTTATCCCCTACCTAATTTTCTGTTGCCTGAAACAGATTTATTGCATCTCCACTTGTTTTGAAATTGTATGGGGGGTAACAGAGTTTTGACTCACCCTGTATATTGGCTTTATTGCATTTTTTTTTCATGTAATCTTATAGCAAGTTTTGCAATTAATGCTAAAAACTTGGAAATTTTTTTTATTATACTTAATTTAACGGCTATAATGATAATAGTTTCGAACAAAGTATTGATAATAAATAAACAAATAATAAGGAGGTATAAGACCAATAAATGTGGATAATTAAACTATCTGTAGCAGTATAAATTCATAAGGACATGCAATAAAATGAAAACTAACATAGCCTGTAACTTTAATACAAATATTGTTCCAAATTCCAAAGTAACCTACAATTATAGTGTTAAGCCAGCTGAAATTCATCGTCAACTTGTAGAGATTTATGGGGAAAATGTAATGACTGATGGAATGGTGAGAAAGTGAGTTAGGTAGGCAGTTCAATGATGGACGAACCAATGTTCATGACGAAGCACGGAGTGGACGGCCTTCTGTGGTCAATGATGATTTGGTTGTAGAATGTTGTAGGCCACACTATATTGTTGAAGAATATTTATCTATACTATTATATAAAAGAGAGAGCGAAAAATGTACACTCACTCATTCATTCATCACGAAATCTCCAGAACTATGGAAGCCTACAAATTTGAAATTTAGCAAGTATATTTCTCTTGGCTTCTAGGTGCTAGCTAAGAAAGGATTTTGTTTTTTCTTTCTTCCTTTCCACTGTAGTTATTTTTAAAATTCAATTTACCTGGAGCTGAATGGGATTTTTGCCAGCCTTAAAAATTTGTGATGTTTGCTTTGTTTAATGAAGAATTTTGCGATTGTTCCGTGAAGCAACATCAACAATGACTGCAGGTCTGTCGCATGGGAATACAGTGTATCTTTTATTTTCTATAAACATAAATATAGAAAAGCTATACAGGGTGTTTTACAACTTTGATCACATATATTTCAGAAATGGGGATAGGTAGAAGCGTGCGGTTTGCGGCATAATGTTTTTTTTTTGGGTTTTTTATTTTTACATGATAGGTAAGAGATTGTAGAGAATCGGTTGTTTATCAGTTGTAGTTTAAAGAGTTTCAACTTAAGTTAATTGTTTAGAAACTTTAGTCTTTTAAAACGTGAGTTGTGAACACTGTTAAAAATCCTGATACTTACCTACTTACTTTTCAAACCCGCTTCTCCGTTAGGGTCGCAGGGCAGCAGCCCTATGGAGGGTCTCCAGCGATCGCAATCTTCTGCCATCAGGCGCATGTCCTCCCTGGTAATACCCAAGTGACTCGAATCAGATTCTCTATGTAGTCTAGCCATCTGGTTCTGGACCCCTTGGTCTCTTACCCATCGGCTTGGAAAATAACAACTGCCTAGGAAGACCAGTTTGCGGCATCCGTATCACATGACCATACCAGTGCAACTGAGCTCTCTCAATGTGGAGAAGTAGCGGCTCAACACTTAAAGACTCACTTAAAGATGTTTTTAATTACTACATTACTGAATTTGCGAAGTTGGTCTTTCTATTGCCAATTTTTTTTAATTTTATGATTTTTACTTCAGATTTTGATAGAGCATCAAAAAGTAAGTAAAAGTTAAAACATGCACACATGTCGACTTCGTCAGTTTTTTATTTATGCTGTTAATTGAATGTTTGAATTAACATTGTATTTTTTTAGAGATCTCATATGCTTGTTGTAGCTTGGAGAGAAACATTGTACAGCATCGGCCAGCTTGGTTGGTTCTTACAAGTTGTTGAGAGTTGTGGCCTTAACTTGCCTAGTGATGCAGAAAAAAATAGAAAACGCAGAAATGGAAATTTAGTCGCCGAAGACTAAAGACAAAACAAAACAGGAAAGTCTTGTGATAATTGAAGCTGCAATCAAAGGGAGATGTATTGTGATAATTGAAGCTGGAGCAGAAACCAGCACCTCTGATAAGGTCTACAGAAAGAACAAAATTAACGACTGACTTGATGGACATGAAGCATGGTGAACAGCCAAGCTGATATGCATGCCAGGTAATGAGATGGACTGGTTCTACTGTTCATAACTCATCAACACATAGATGTCAATCCAAGTGAGCAGCCCTAATCTTTCGCTGCCTCACCGAAGCATATGGTTAAAGTCATTTTTTGCTAATGAAAATTCACGTCGGATTAGACAATTTTGGAATCTGTATCAGCCAACACAGAGTGTTATGTGATTGATGATTTGAAATTAAAACGTTGTGGGGACTTTCCTGCAGAACTTCTCATCAGCATTTAATGAAGAGCAGTTGCAGCTGCGATGCATTGTTAGCAGTAAGTTGAACTGAATTAAGTTACACAGGGAAGCATGAGTAATATAAAATGAATAGTTTGTGTAGGAAAATATGGTTACTGTATAATAAACTACATAACATGTAATAAACAGATAAAAGGAATTAAGCTATTAAGTGGATCTCTGGAGTAGGCTTTAGTACAAGTTGTAAGAAAAAAACTAAAGGAAGTAAACTGGTTAAAGATTAATTGATATTAAAGAGACAAATAACCTTTAGTTGAAAATATCGAAGTTGCAAGATCTGAACGTTGTTGCTTCTCTTGATCTGAAAATATAAGAAAGACTTTTGAACTACTAAAACTAAACTGTTTTGTTGCTTCTCTTGATGTCATTTATTCTCAATAAACTAGAACTGTTCCAATACATCCTAGTATTCTTAATTAAGAACAAACCTGGGGCTCGTCACACTATCTATTCGGGAACATAGTTAAATGATGGTCAGAGTTTGGTTTTCTGTTCTTTGACTGCCATTTTAGCAATGTTCCTGAATAGACAGGACATGTGTACCTATTATAACTTTTACTTACTTTTTGATGCTCGTATCTGAATCTGAACTCAAAATCAAAAAATTTGAATAAAATTGGTAACCACATAAAAAGGTGGTAACAAAATAGTTCTTTTCCCCATATGAAGAGGTTATTATTAAAGTTTACGTCATTGTTATGTTTTGGGTTTTTTTGTTGTTTCAGGAGCATGTAAAAATTTACAAAAATTAAGAACGAACATTGTTCAAAAATGATTGTTAAGAAGGATATCAAAAGGATTTGACTCTTTTAGATAGTCCACTTCCTTGGCAAATGAATCTCATGTAGCAATATTATTAAAGATTGGAGAGAAAAACTTTACTAATTACGTAAATACTGTAATTAACTGACTTGCGCTTTTAACATTGTTCTGACAAAGTGTTACCACATATTTTCAACTGGTTTTTATTGTAGATTATCTACTTTATGGATATAAATATCAGTGATTTCCACCTGATCTAGAACTAATATATTATCTTTTTATGACAGAGATCCTTATCCATTTAAATTAAGGATGGTTGTATAAAATAGTTATAAAGCAAAATCTGTATTAAGTCTTTGACAGCTAAAACAGGTATATTTATCTAAGCTAATTCTGCATCAATTTATTATATCTTATTAAGAGCAAGAAATATTTAACCTCATCAGTTGATAATGCTTTCTTGAAATAAGAAACATGATAAAGTATAAAATCTTGGAACTTTCTCATCTGACAAGGAAGATTTGTTATCGGATAAACCAGGATTCTGAAAGACAATTACATTTTGTATAAAATTACATTTGCTAACATTGAAAACATAATTATATAAGAGTAGGAGTTGTAATACTGTATAATAGTGTAATATTGCTCTTAACAATCCAATACCCTAACCTGTTCACAACAATCAAAAACACATTGTTTTTAATTTTATTGTTTTTATTATTATGTTTTCATTATGTTCTAACGGCAATTTCATTCAAAAAATTTTACAAACTGAAGATGGGATAAAATATCCCGAAAACATTTACCTATTCATTCCTATTCAAATTGTTATCAATGTTCGGACTGATCATCGGACTTTTATCATAACTCTTCTTCTCCTGTTACTGCGTTTCTTCCTACGTTTTTCTTGTAACAATTCTCCACAAGACCTTCTTTTCACTTGCGTTTCGTCTGATTCATCCAGATCTACATAAAAAGCTCCACAAGACCTTCGTTTCATCTGTGTTCCGTCCATTTTGTAAATTGTATTTCTCCACATTAGGTGACTTTCCTTTATCAATTATTTTAATATTTATTTTATTTTTTTTCTATTTCCTTTAATTAAAATGGAGTTACTATTTTTTAATTAACTAATTAATTGAAGACATAAAATGTTCAATAAAAAGACATTTTCCAGAGTACTTAATGCTGATTTATTAACTGAAAAAGTGAGAGAAACGTTTCACCTGGAACTCATGAGCAATCCAACTGAACTAAAAACACTTATAAAGTAATAAATTCAGTGATCATTAATTGGAGAGGAGAAAGACTATATATTTTTAAAAATTAATTTTTTATTGGATAATCAGCATCGTTCATTGATAAATAATTTTTTACCTGTAGTATGCAAAAAGCTGGTCAGTTAAGATCAAGACAGAATTTTTTTCACAAGCAGCCTTTGAAGATACAAATACGTGACATGGAATTAGGAAAAAAAAAAAAAAAAAAAAAAAAAAAAAAACAAGCAAATAAACATTAGTTCTAATTTATATCCAAAATATTAGAATATGCATAAAAATCATTGTAGTCATATAAAAAAAATTGTTTTATTTTCTTGCATTACATAATATGTAAAAGTTTTTATAATATTCTTAAACTGATGTGTTTCAGCTTTAAACTTCAAATTAAAGATAAGTGTTAAAGTGTTATACAGTACTTAGATTGTAATAATAATAATAATAATAATAATAATAATAAAATTCATATTACAAACCACTGGTTCATAATTTTCATTAGTAGTGAATAATCCAATAATGACTCTTAAAAGCTTAAATACATGCAAGTATTTAAAGTTCAGGTATTTAAAAATGCAAAATAAAACTCATAAATTAGTAATATAAAATAAATAAGAAACTCTTTGACCACAACAAAAATACAAAAAGAAAAATACGACCTTATCCTGTCATTATTTCAATAATGTATAAAAGCAAAAAATTGTAATACTTTTATACCATATTCATTGCAAACATTGGTTGCAAAGTGACATCTCATCTGGCTTGAAGGACATCCTCATTGCTCTTCACAAAACTAGGATAATTCAAAAGAATATAGCTCAACTGTTCTCAATCAACTGTTTGCAGAGTTTTAAAAATGCATACTGAAGGTGCTGTGCAACAACACTCAATGTGGTGGTCGAAAACTGTCTGTATCATCCCGGGATGATCGACGACTACAAAGTATTGTTTAAAGAAACCTTTCAGGAGTCTCAAAACATTCATGCATTGTGGATTGCATGTGAAGTTCATGTTTCTCAGTCAACAACTTTGAGGCATCTACACAAATGAAAGTTCCAGTCAAGAGTTCCCAAAACAAAACCGTTGCTCCCAGTCAAGCAAGGGTGAAATGGTGCAAAGAATGACAACTTTGTAGGTGAGATTATTGGAATGGAGTACTTATTGTCTTAAGAAAATAGAATAAGAATCATTATTGGATTATTCAACTAATGAAAATTATTCTAATATTTTGAACCAGTGGTTTGTAATATGAATTTTATTATTATTTTTTTTTTTTGCAATTTTAAATATAACATTGAATATTTAATTTGAAGTTTAAAACTGAGGCACATCAGTTTAAGCTTATTATAAAAAAATGTACATATTATTTTGTAATGCAAGAAATAAATCATTTTTTGTATGACCACACAACTTGTTTATGTGTTTTTTCATATTTTGGATAGTAGTTGTATAAGGCTGCAAGATGTATCTATGAGACTATAGGATTCATAAAAATGGAGGCAGATAGTTTTCCTTGGCTGTTTGGAAGTAACACATGATGAGCAATAGGGTGATTGAAATGCCAAGTCTGTCCGCCAGATGGCAGCGCCCTACGGTTTATGAATAACGCCATCACATCAGAGTGTATTTCGGTCTAATTTATTTATAAAGTTATAGTGAAAATGCGAGTTAAAGACTTGAAATTATAATTTCGGCAAATTGGAGCGAAAACTGGCAGAAATAAACGCGTACTCACTAACAGGTAAGCAAATTTTATAATGAATTACGATTGACGAAGAGTGATGATATTAAATATTGGGATAAGCCACAACAGATAATTTAATCTCACAGAATGTAGTGTGCATAATTACTCATTTAATTCCAGGTTAAATCAATGGGAAGAAAACAATCTGAACATGAGTCTTGTGCAAATTACTGTTGTGAACAGCAGAGTTGCATCTAGCAAAATGGCAGGGCAGGGAATTGAACAATAATTAGGGCACATTTGGTCAGAAATTAGGGCAAGTTGGAGACATAAGCGCACATTATAATGGTTAGTTTAAATAAATCCAACAAAAAAGGTCAGGGCGCCGCGCCCTTCTTTTCCAGCCTAGATGCAACACTGAACAGTAAGAATAATTTAGCATTCCCTGACAGTACAATGTTTGTTCCTGTTACAAATGTTCCCCACATATGCTTCAGAAGTGGATATAATTTAAACTCTATTCATCTGTGGTTTGAAGGAAGATCTGCGCTATCTTTAGTATCAAGAGGTCACGGACTGTTCCTTCCTAAATTTTTGAAAGATGTTGAAACTTCACCTACAACAAATGGCTCTTATATAAGAACGATGGGTGGGAGGTACGAGAAAGATTTTGAGATTGTTTTGCACTCTTCTTCAAGATCCATGTCAGTCCATTCATGCAGATACTGTGCTGTACTATTAACTTTATTATTATGAGCATGGATATTTATTGAGGAAATATTTATTAAATCCATCTTAAAAAGCTAATTCACATACTATTCATTTGTACATAAGCCAAAAACCCGCTACTGGCTCTCATTCCAAATGGCTTCATCATTACTGTTTTAAAATATTTTTTATAATTAATCATTAAATATCATTGCTTCATCGTATTATTCTTAAAATAATTTTAATACATTTAATATTTTACTTGTAGTTTCAGATTGATGATAATCTTCTTTTGTGAAATGCTCGCTACACACTTTCCCATACTTCAGGATAACCTTGTTAATTTTTATTTAAATTTTCCATTCCTTCCGAATGTTTCGATCTGTAGTAAATCTATGATACTTGATATTTTTGTTTTTAATATTATTGTTCGAACTCTGTGGACCAGAACAATTTATTGGCATGTTAGATATCACTACAGACCTTTTCACCTCACTTCGAACATAACCGCTCGAGCCTCAGATACATACAGCGTCGGTGCTGCTATCTACACTTAAATCAACCTATATGCAGCCATTAATTTTTATTTATATCTTAGGAAAATAGCCTCAAAGACCTACAAAATATTGAAGCATGCACACACGGATAATGCACTTTTATATTCAATTTCTTTTCAGTATTTTAAAAAACTTTACGGATTTTATAATCAATGCATAAGAAAAGCAACACAGATGTCCCTGATGCAGTTGTTACTGAGAATAACACTGAAACAGTGATAAAACTGCACGATTATCATGCCATAGTTTTCTATGTGACAAATTCTATGATAGAGATTTTGTCCATAAATGACCTATCTCTCAACCGTCTTTACCATTTAACTTATTCTTTATTTGAAGTCCAAACCAGGAGCATCCAAAGTTTAGTTTGTATGTTGAAGTATGAATTCGCTTCCAAAATTTAGTTTGTATGTTGAAGTACGAATTTGCTTCCAAAATTTAGTTTGTATGTTGAAGTATGTAGTATCAATTTTTAAAGCATGTCCAGAAGATGTGCTAAATCTTTAAAGACTGGACAAGAGTATTTTGCAAAATATCATGTTAGAACAATTAAATTAATAAATCTAACTGAAAAATAAAATCAGTTTCAGTCATTTTTCTCAAAATTTATTTAAATAATCACCCTCAAGATGTTTATACATATTAATATATAGGTTGAATGAGAAATAATAACTATAAAAACATATTTCTAAAAATTTTGTTTGCAAAATCATGTTATGATGAGGTAATTGAAAAATATAAATTTATGACCCATAACTTGGATTTGAACCAGGAACTACAACCCCAGACAGGAATTTGGGAATATAAATTCCTTGTTCCTTAAAAATTAATATAATACATGGTTGGATGTCAATTGTTAATAATTAATTACATTGCATATGAAAACAGGAAAGAAAATCCTACAGCTTGGGCCCAAACCAGGAACCTTCGGCTAATTGCACCGATAAATATATATTTAGTGTTATGTGACTGAAAATTGTGGAATTTGATATTTTAATTATGCTGTGGTATTCATAGACAAATAAAACAAAGTACATGTATTTCAAAGAGCAAACAATTGTAAAGTTATTAACATGGATGATCAGTGTCCAGGGTTCTCCCCAGGCCCTTTTGAAGGAGAGCACTGCCCGGATTATTTTCGTGACCACCCGGCCGAATACACGAAATCTGCATGCCACTTCATAATGTTTTATTTATTTTTAATTGTTCCCCGCCTAGTTATTTTATCTTTCCACCCACCTGATAAAATTTTCTCGGAAGAACACTGGTGTTATGAAATATATCGTATACATTATCTACCAATAATTGTCCAGATACTTAAGAAACAAACATCTGAATTTAAGAAAAAAAAATTATTATCCAAATTATTCTGTTTATTTATATCATATTAATACACTTTATTACACGTATTTCTCCTATGATATTAGTGGAAAAATGGAAGGAAAAAAATTTCGCTACCTGGATTCGAACCAGGAACCAAGAGTATCACGCTCGTCGCCTCTACCAATTGGGGTATTGCGGACACAATATAGCAAGACTGTCTCTTGTGTCCTTAAGACTACCAGGTAGTCAAGATGGAAACCCAATGATAGGGCGGGCACATGGCTCGCACATCAGGAATTCCTTCGTCGAATTCATGGCTTAAGAGGGTTGCTGACATGTATGCTGCAAAAGGATGCCCCCACGAAGTGGTGAATAGATGCATAAAGGGTGTGTGCATATATTTATTACCCTCTCGTTTGGTAGGTATGATTCTTTATATATGTTTTTGATACCATGTATTACTAAATATATACAAATTTTTGTTTATTTATTGGTCAAGTAGAGTAATATATAAGGCACATCCAGAAATTATAAAGCCAAACACATTACTAAGGAATAACGTTACAATAAACACATGATATTGCGCATTTATTTAAATGAATAGTAATGTCTAATGATCAAGTAGACAAAAAACAAACAAAATCCGAACAACTAGTAAATAATAAATAATGAAAAAACACGATCTGACCATTTCACATGTTCAATAAATATACAGCCACTATGTTTTTTGTGGTTTAATATCCAGTGAAGTTTCTGGTTATTTTTGGGATAACTTTAAAGATGCGCTCTGGCAAAGTTGTAACGAGGCTTTGGAGGTAAGTCACAAAAAGTCCTTCCCATGCATCTACTAATGCAGTCTTCAATTCCATTGGCATACACAGAGGGTGATAATCATCCCCAAACATTTTCCATTGGGTTTAAATCTGGAGATAATGAGGCCATTCAATGACAGGAACACCATTATTGAGAAATCACTCCCATGTGCTTTTAGTGTTACGTACAGGAGCATTGTCCTGCTGGAATAACCAGTGGGGTCCTTCCATTTCTTCTGCAGAATCGAGCAAGTAATCTTCTAACAGGTCTTGGTATGCACTAGCATTCATTCGTTCACTAATGAAGGCAATATTCGAGATATCACGCTATCCATAGCTCCCCACACCATAACACCTCCACCTCCACTTAGACGTTTTGAATGACACTAGACCTCTTATCTAAAACTGCCATGCATGTGGACCGTCAAGATTGATTTTTTTTTTCGTCGCTCCAGATCATATTCTATCAATTTTCGTCCCATGATATCTTTTCTTTTATTCAAAGAAGCCGTTTTTCTTTATGGCAATTTTTTAGAACAGGCTGCGATTTTCTCCTCTGGTACTGGAGGATGTTACTCTTATGAATGACAGTTGCAATTGCGGATTTGTATATGGGAATGCCATCTCTTGATGCAAGAGTACATAGAAATACTGAATTTGGCTCACTTCTCGAATTATTGCTCTTTTTTTGGTGGATGGTTAGTTTTTCAGATCGTCCAGTTGACTTCTTTTGGCAATAATTTTCTCTTAACCTTAAGTAGTTATCCACAACTGAGTGTGGACATCCCAATATTGATGCAATGGATCTTGCAGATTGTCCAGATTCATGCAGATCAATAATGCGCCCCTTTTCCATGTCACTTAATCAGATTCCTCGTGGCATTCTTGACTTTCAATACATCAGCTCATCCTGAATATTTGTAATTTGTGACCATTTTTTTTTCCAGTTCTTATGCTTTATGGAAATGAATGCAAATGTGACAGATTAAAATTAACAATTTAGGGGGAGTCAATTAAAAGAAAAAGGTAAGTGGCTGTATATTTATTGGACATGTGAAATGGTCTGATTTTATTTCTTTATTGTTTACAATATAGCAGTTGTTTGGATTTTGTTTATTTTTTGTTTGAATGATTATTAGACATTACATTTAATTAAATGCGCAATATCATGTATTTAGTGTATCGTTGCTTTTAATGAGTAATGTGTTTGGCTTTATAATTTCTGGACGCACCTTAAATTAGAATAATTTTCATTTCATAGAAAACAGTTTCATTTTTACTTTCTCAGTGAATGACTACAATTCATCGGGTACGTGTAAATTACTGCCGCGGGTAAGATATACTGTAATTTGAAATCAAAAAGCCAGTCCGGAGAAAATGGACTGATATTTAAATAATGAAGAGTTAAATATTGGATTATAAGATCTGGTCAAAGCGAAGATAATAATGAGACAGTAGATATTCTTCAAATATATCATAATTCAAAGTAGAAAAGGAAAGGGAAAAATCCATAATCTGGACTCGAACCATGGACCACATCTTTTGCTGGCGCTGTTCTAACTATTTGAGCTACCATAAACAATGAACTGCCAATCTGTTAAAATATGTCCTTACGGATTTTTCTGAAGTCACAAATCAGCTCAACGAACAGCTCACAAGTGTTGTGATTCCCGATTTGCGGATCGGGAGCCTGCTCTGCCAGTTGAGCTGATATGGGACATCAGGGAAGTCCACAGGGACATATTATAGGTGAAAATCACGCTTCATAGTAATTATGGACTGGCACTTTTCGAAGCAAAGGACGCAAGGGCTTTATGCTGTGGGGTCGTCATCTTGACATAAACTGATGGAAGCTCGTCATATCTTTCAGATGCACTCACGAGACCGCTAGTGGAGTGAAATGAAACTTAAAATCCCCTCTTTCCAATGAAATGCACATTGTTTACCTGCAATCAATGGCTGTGGAGTAATTGCATTTTGAAATCTGTTAAAGACTTTTGATACTCTGTGTAAATTTGGCATCGTTCTCATACTGGTCCCCATTTCTGAACTCAACTTGAAGACATTTGGAATAGATGCTCATTCTGATGAACAGCTTCCTTTAAAGATGTTTCAGACTTTGCAAATTTCACCCCTACTCATTTTGGAATTTCCCTCCTATGTCTTATAAACTTTATGTTCATTTTCATCTCTGCATAGCTAACTTTCCTCAGTAGTCTTAAAAAGCTAACAATTCGTCATTTCGATGAGCAATTTTTTTTTTTTTTTTAAGTTCTTTTTCCTAACAAAGACAGATTTGTTGATTAGGTTTTAAATGGAAATCACTTAATAAAATAACTAATTCAAAATTAGAAATTTATTTAAAGCCGATTTATTTTTACGTATTTGTTAATGAAGATCATATTTTGAAGTCTTCCTTTGATCACTGAAACCTAGGACATTTTTGATTTTATCTCTTCAAAACGACTAATTCAGTGGTGTGATATCTTCGAAAATATCTTACACTTAGTTTCTGAAAGAAACCTTCTGTGAGAGAATCCACCAGCGAATAAGATAACACATGATCTCGAGCCATATAGCCCTAATTTTAAAAAGTTTGATGATTGTTGATTCAATGTTAGTTATCTAGTGTTAAAGCAGTATGCTCTTCAAAACGTATAAATAATGTTAATAACTTGGGTTTTTTTTACTGACCTAATATTTTGTTAGCTGTCCATCTGCTTTAATGGTTTATTTCCCCATTCACATATGATTATTAATTGGACAAGGATTGGGTAATTAGTAATCTTATCTTTGAAACGAGGAATAACATCCGTAAATGAAATGCATGAATAAATATAGTTCAATTAAGGAAGAGTGAAATCTACTGCGCTAAAGGGTATTAAGAACAATATGTCATATAAATCGTATGGCTTTAAGATGCATTCTTGCCAAACTAATGCCTTGCAATGTACGAAAAGTGCTTTTTTAATAAATAAAAAAAATAAGTAAATAAATCTTACTTGTAGGATTTTATTTGTATTATCGGAATTATTTTTAGTTTTAAGAGTGTATATAGTCAATTTTATTAATCGAAATTTTGTTCAGAATTTTAAAGTATCATATGTACATTTTTTATCCTGTCCTTGTGAATAATGAACAAAATATAGTAAATAATAATAGACAAATTAAACTTCATGTAAAATATGTCATGAGTGATCATTGGATTGCTACTTGTTTTTGTTTTATTCTTCCTATTATTAAATCTGGATGCCAGTCTTTATGTAATTTATTTGATTATAATTTGTTTGATATAGCTTGCATGAGGAGTTAGATTTGCTGATTGAATTGTGCTCTTGGAATGAAGCCAGTTATTTAATAGGAAGAAGGAAGGGTGCAGATGGAGTTATTTGTCACAAGATCATGCAAGTATAGTTAAAGTAGGTTTTTCACTCTTGATAGCCCTGGTGCCCACTTAACATTTTCCTTGGCATTGATAATGCTGAGATCAATTACGGAATATTGATTGTGAAATCAAAATTTGTACATGTATTTTAATTCAGCACCTTTTTGGGAGTATAAGTAATACCTGAAGCTTAAATTGTAATAAGAATTTCCTATTTAAACAGGTATTTCACTGGAATATATTTTATTAAATTAAAATCTATTCATGTTAAAGGCACTTGCACAAGAGTCCAAGATTAAATCCAAAAATCTAACTCTCCCTTTAAATTGTGGCTCAAAAGATGATGTTTGTTCACAATCCATCAAGCTTTAAAGAAGATCTCTGCCTCTTTAAGTAAAATCTTAAATTTTTAAATAAATATTGTGTTTATTCAGCCACCAAAAACTATTGCTAACATTAAAAAGACCTTATCAATGTTAAAATACACCCAAAATACACCGTTATTGACATCTATGAATTTAAAATGGTACTGGAATATTGGATTGTGTGTATTATCTAGTACTACATCATAAGTGGTTTAAGTTATATTTGTTACTTTTTTAAGTAGAATATCTGGGCTCTTTAAGTGATGAATTGCTTCAGCCATCTAAAGAAAAAAGCAAGTTACAGGTTATTGCTTCAATGTAGAAATCTCTGGTTGATGTTATGATTTTCTTGTACATGAAAAGTAAACTAAAGATTAAATTAGTTTGACAAATATTAGAGCCTGTTTAGATCTCTTTTAATATTTATGTTCAATAATCCAATCTAGCACATGACTGTTCTTGTATATCTCTATGACGTGGAGGAAATTTATTCTCCCTGTTATTGCTTTATTTTTTTATTCTTATTACGTTATTGAGGACATTACCTTAATTTTGGAATAATATTTTGGAATATAATAAGCATCTAATTTTTTTAATGGTTTTTGACAAAAAAAATCCCATGCATTATACGGATCCAGTGCATTGTAAACAAAACAAATGAACATCATATTACAAAATAAAAAGTTATTAATTACATTATTCATTACGTTTACAATCTTTCAAAATCAGAATCATCAGTATCCAAACAAAAATATTTCCAAAGAATCAGCAGGCAGTTCTTGATTAGATCTCATTACCCCTTGATCGTCTTCATCTTCCTTGTGTTCCTCAATTAAATCATCCACTGGGGTAATTCCTGCTTTCATAAAAGCATTTTTGATTGTCCTTATTCCTGAATTAAGATGTAACGATATGCATAATTTATAAACCTGTAAAAGGACAGAGAAATTAGAAAAGCTATTCAATTAAAAAATTGAATAAAAGCAAGAAAAAGAAAAAAAATCGTACTTCCTCTGCAATGCAAATTCGATTTGAAAACCTTTCACAGTTTGAGTTTATATACAGGGTGAGGCAACTGAATATCTCAGAAACTAAGCATTGTACGAAAAAATGTCCAAAATCAAAAGTGAATTATTTCGTGGGGGAAATTCATTAGTTAACCCCCCCCCCCCGTTGTGAGGGGGGGCTGGGGGAAGGGGTAACTTTGAAATCTTAAATAGAACCCCTATTTTTAATGGTAAATACAGATTATACACAATATTCGAGAAATGTTTTATTCTTGGTGTTTTTTCAATTGATCCAACTGTTAGGAGATAGAGGCCCTGAAAGTGTGGAACTTTTAAAGTTTTGAACCCAATTTTATCGATGAAGACAAACAGATAGAGAGTGGGTCTGCAGACATTCCTATTCTATTTTTTGATGGTCTTTAAGAATCCGAAGTCAGAATTTCAAAAGTTCCAAAGTTTTTAGTGCACAAGTAAACTTTTGGGGGCAGCAGTCCTATGGAGACAGATTCTATGCGTGTGTATTGAAAAATATTGGATTTTTGAAATTTTGACTTCGGATTCTTAAAGACCATTAAAAAGTAGAATAGGAATGTCTGTAAGATCCACTCTCTATCTCTTTGTGTTCATCGATAAAATTGTTTTTTTAATCCCTTTTTGAGAAATCTGTATTAAAACTTAAAAGTAAACTCTATGGAAAATTTCGATTTGAATTTTATTGAAATTGATAGAGGCCTTTGGTTACATAGCAGGAAAGAGAAAAGAATTTGACTGGTTTCACCTTGTATTCTTGGCTCTGATTCTAAATGGAATTCTATGTGTTTTCTTTCCTGCTATGTATTTCAAGGCCTTCATCAACTTCATCAAGAAGGAATGTACTGAGAACTCTCCGTTCCATTCTATTATAATACAGTCGAACCTCGATATCTTGAATTTTGCAGGGACAGAGGAAAAAAATTCAAGATCAAGAGGGTTCTAGAAATGGAGGGTTACTTTCAAATCGAAATTTTTAGGTTACTAGATGTACTAAGATACAAAGAAATGATAATACTAGAACACTCTATAATATAATAATATTTATGAATAAGTAGAGAAAAATAGTAAAGATGAATAATAGCGTGAAAAAATCTTCCAAAGACCATTTTCCAATTATTATTATATTATTATTCGCCATTTAATAGTAAAGATATTCCTGGCTTGCGAACAAGGAGCCGCGCTTTAACCTATGCACATAGGACATGTTTGATAGCGTCAGCTTCCATGTCCATGGCGGCTTAGTGGTTAGAGCATCGGGACGGTAACTCAAGGGTCCCTGGTTCGAGTCCAGGTCCATGGAATTTTCTTTACTATTTTTCTCTATTTATTCATCAATATTGGAGGTAATGGCGTGAAAAATTCTCCAAAGACCATTTTCAAATTATAATAACATTTACTTAATATAAAAGGTATTTATTATTGATACAGTACATATATAACATTAAATATATTGTATTGTACGTATAATAACTCACATGGCCTGATAAGGAGAGAATGGATAACTATAGGAGATAAAATGGCATGTGAATTACTCAGTAGAGTTACACCGCATACAAGTGGCACAACTAATGTCTGAAATACAGCAACTCTGCATGCTTAAACTTTTCATACATAGCTTAGATTTTCCAAGAACATCGAAAAATATTTTGGTGAATTTTTTCATAATGCATGAAATCATCTAATTTTTAACGGAAGTGACATCAAATATTTTTGTTTTCGCATGAACAATATCTCATAAAAAATAAATCTTAACTAATGTTTTTAAATGCCTCAGATATCGCAGACACATAAGCCAAAATTCGTCTTAGTGAAGTTTTCCGAGAAAATGTTTCGAGATAATGAGGGAAAATTACATTGAATTAATAGTGAAAATGTAGGGGAAAATATTTTTTTTGAGAAATCGAGGTTTGAGATATAGAGGTCAACTGTATTATAATAGTGTAATATTATCTGGTACATGTGTACTGATTAATGAAGCAAAAGTTTTTATAATAAATTGAACTAGCAGACCAATTTGCACATACTACAATCTGAGAGATTACCATGCCTTGTACAGGCATACCAACCATCCTATGCATAAACACATTCTGTTGAGCAAAATTGGTGAAAATTCATTGTATGGCTGTTATTTGTATAATAAAAAATAAAGAAAACCAAACATCCCTCTAGACATGGCCAGATAATATCAAAACAACAGATGCTAATAAAGCAATATCATTTAGAAAATATGTTTGTCGAATGTTTTTCTATAAACATCTTTTAGTTGTTTCTATAAAAGTAGACGAATAAAAAATATAACTGCAATTTTAGATGATGTCTCTTTTCATGTATGTGGTTCATATCCCCCCCCCCCCTCCACTTCTTTTCAAATAGTAAATAAAACTATTAAAATAAACTTGGCTTGAATGTTATTTTGGGAAATTCTTAGAATAACTTGGCACTCTACATTTAAAAAAAATAGATTTAGAAAATATACAACTTATATAATAGCCTAAATTGACGCCTGAAAGGCAACGCCATCCGTTATGGTATTAACAATAAAAAGTAAATGAAAAACGAGAAAAATGTCACAAAAAGTTCAACAGCTAAGATTGTGAGAAAACCTCAAACTTTTTCCACTATTAAGGTTTGAAGCCATTTTAAAATTAAACTCTTTTATCATATCCAGTAAAATTTAATGCTGAAAGAAAAGAATGATTATTATCTCTGGAGGAAATAAAACCTATTTTCTCTAGTAAGTATGGAGAGTTAAGATTACCATTCATAAGATGGTTGAAAATGTTTTAATAACTTGAGTTTGCTGTGTGTTTTCTGGAGAAAGAAACGTTATTAAAAGATGGGTTATGTAACGAGTTACTGACCTTAGAATACAGATAATGATTTGCATTGAAGTCTTGAGGATGTCTGGTCCAGATCAGTTAGTCATATCTGAAGATCATATGTCAGTTACTTAAAATAACAGAATTAAACAAGTCTGAAAGAAGATTAAACATCCTAAGCCAACTTTATGAGCCATATATACAAAGAAACCAGAAGATGAGATTAAAAACAATTCTCTTATTGAATGATACTATTATTCTGGGATATTATGTTTATCAAGTGTATTTAGTTAAATTACATCTATGGTGTTTAAAATATATTGGAGTGCCTCTGATTAACCATCAATATTTTTTAACTTTTTCAAAAAAATAAAAAGGAACTCCCAACATTTTCAACCATCTATAAAATTTTGAAACTGAATTTTAAAATATAAACACCCAATAGGTGAAATTATTTAATTTCCACATTTCTAAAAAAAAAAAAAAAAAAAAAAAAAGAAGAAGAAGAAGAAAATAACTCTAGCAGGAAAACCATTGTGCCTCTTGCAAAATCGACTAACGAGAAGTTCCATCCCATTCTTGTTAGTCCTGGCATGAAATTGCTTACGTTAGGAATTTAAAATATTAGCTTCTGAACTATTATGAATAATTTTATAAAATTTAATATCATTAACTTAATATAGTATGGATAATAAAATACGTAAACACAGCCAAAACTGTGGACACTAGGTTAACAAGAAAGGGTACTCAATTCAGGTCAACACAATAATTGATGCCGATCATATAGGTCCTAGATTTCCAAAGTGGTCTATTTATAATGGTAACAATAGCAAAATGACTATTGCTAATATGCAGACTGAATTTGGACAGTAATTTTTGTACGTCTAATGTATTAAGATACTTGAAAGCTAATATGCAGTTGTGAAAAATCATGAAACTATTCTTTTATAAGAAATTAAAGGTAAAAAGTTAAATCATGCAAAGAAATGCATTGAAGAACACAAGCATAACAAAGATGGTATAAGAGAAGACTTTCCCAGAAAGTGATGCATTTTACTTCCACTTTTCCAAAAGAGAGGTATTAGATATCTTACTACAGCTTAGCTGTAGAAACGTATGAGTGTGGCAGTAAAATAAATCATTTTCTGGAAAAGTGGTCTCTTATCCCATCTATGTTATTAGTTAATATTCACAGTTTCTAGGTGTCTATTTTTAACTACAATGAACGTCAGCATAATATACATCAGCAATTACATTCTTGCCAGCCAATGCTTTGTAAAAGGGATTAATGCAATTGGATCAAATAAAAAAAAAATGTTACCAATGAAAATATTACAAAATTATAAAATTAGCAAGCAATGATTCTCATTTAGCAAGCTCCCCATAATCTAGCAAATGAGGATAGGCTTCTTCTAAAAAAGATAATTTTTATGGTACTTCACACCGTAATTTAAATAATTTTCAGTTTGTTTTTGTTATTTTCATCCGAAGATGGACGCAGCATTTTTTTTATTTAAATAACTTTGATGACTTCATTGACGAGTGAAGTATATGTTTTTATCATTTATAACTTCCATAATCATTGGCCATTTTTATGTAAACTTAACTATTGTTTGAAGCCTTGACTATTATAATTATAGAATGAACAGATTCATTTTTAACCGACTTCAAAAAAAGGAGGTCCTCTGTTTGTCCCGTAAATATCCGTATGTGGCGATTTTCTCAAAAACTACTGATTTAGATGGGGTTTTCACTATTCGATTGAATATTTTTCTGGGGAGGTTTTTAACTATTCAAATAAGTTATGTAAAACGGGGTTTTTTAAAACCACGCTTTTATCATGTTTTATTATTATAATATCACGTCAACAATATGGCATAATTTTGTAACAATAAACAACGGAGACATTTAATCCTCGTCATAACAAATCCTTTGTTGTGGCAATTGGACAGTACGTAGTAATTAATTAGTACCATTAGAACACGAAACAGTGAACCGATTTGAAAAAAAAAATTTTAACTGTATTTTCATCGGTCCTGCGCATGTGTACCAAGTTTCAGCTCTCTAGCTTCTAGGGAGGTTGGTTTAATATTGATTATAAGATTTGACCTAAACACTCTAACATTGCAAGTTAAATAAAAGCTTTTCATAATAATAATTAAAAAAAAGGTGGTTCTCTGTTTGACCCATGAATATTTTTCTGGGTAGGTTTTTTTGTACCGACTTCAAAAAAAGGAGGTTCTCTGTTTGACCAATATATATCCGTTCGCGATTTTCTCAAAAACTACTTGGATTTGGATGGGGTTTTTGCTATTCGACTGAATATTTTTCTGGGAAGGTTTTTGACCCATGAAGTCGGTTCATTTTTGTTAAAAAAGTTCTTGTTAAACGTTTCATTTACTTTTGAAAAGTTGACAAATGTGATATATCATTGATTAAAATGATATACTATCATGTGGAATTATTACTTAATCATAAGCCATTCTTGTTACTTGCATATAAGTGTTTGCAGATATTCCTAAACCACAAGGTTTATTCAATAAATAATCGGAAATATGTTTCAGCAAATATTTATTACAAAAAACTAAAATAACTATATTACTATTTTCCCACATAGTCCTTCTGGTTCATTGCACTTACGCTAGTGATTGACAAGGGCACCGATTCCACAGGAATACAATTCTTTTGGGCACATGTGTAACCACTCGTGCACCACTTCTAGAACACGATCCACTCAATGCATCTTTCAATGGCCAAAGATGTGGAATCTGAAGGTGCGAGATCAGGTGAATATAGAGGGTACACTCAAACCATAAGATCCTGGATAGTAAACAATGTTAACCTGGAAATGTGTGGTCTTGCATTGTCATGGAGCAAAAGAAGGCCTTCACTCAACAAAAATCTGATGCTTCGCTGCTTCAGCTCCTGTTAGAGTGCTGCCATGTTGTATAACTATTTCCCAGCATTCCATGGCTGAGGCAGGCATGCCAGCCGTAGCTATGAATAGCTTAAGGATGCCTTCATAAAATAAATATATAATTGTCAAGTTTGCATTTAAATTTTTTATATTATTTTTCCAGTTGAATGAACTTTGTATTAAATTTGAAATTTTTGATGTTTTTAAAAATTCTTCCTAAACCTGACAAGTGTATTATTTTTTTTTTTTTATTTATCAGGTGGCTGTAATGACTGTGACCATTTTTCCAATAAGAATTGTTCTGATATTCTTTTTCCTGGTTGTTGCCTGGATTCTTGCTTGTGTGGGACTTATAGGCCTCTCGGAGGAAGATTTGCGCCAGAAACCCATGTCAGGATGGCGGAAGTAAGTCTCCAATCTTTTTTTCTCTTTCATTTTTTTTATTATTTACTTGTAATATTTCTTTGATATTCTTAATCTCAGCCTTGAACAAAAGAGAGAATTTTTATAGCATTTATAAAACTTTTTCTATTTTAATGTTTTGATTTCTTATAACTTTAAAGTAAAAAGACATTACGCTTGGTTTCCATTACTTTTGAGTTGACTACATTGGGTTGTCAGATGATTTCGTCCAGTTTCTTTCCAACGTTATTAGAATTTGATAACACAAAATAGACTATGTGATCAAAAGTTTAGGGACACCAGCATTTCTGTATCACAGGCTTCAGATAACATGAATTAGTAAGCAGTGGCACCCCCTTTTGCTCTAATGACAGCCTCCCTTTGAGGAGGACTTTTCACCAGTTTTTGGTAACAAGAAGCTGGAATCTCCCTCCATTCCTGTCTCAGAGCACTGGCTAGTTCAGTCATGGATGATGGACAGCATGGTCTGGCTTATAGTCAATGTTCCAATTCATCCTACAGGTGTAAACTAAGATTGAGATCGGGGCTCTGGGCAGGCCAGTCCATTTCTTCAACCCCGTTGTCTTGAAACCAGTCATGTACAGACTTTGCTTTATGGCAAGCAACATGGTCATGTTGATACAGAAAAGACCCGAATTGTTCCCACAATGTTGGCAGTGCACAATTGTCTAAGATGTCTCAATAAACAACAGCATTCATCGTTCCTTTAACAGAAACAAGCTGGTGCAGTCAGGACCATGAAAAAGAGGCCAATACCATGATGCCACCTCCTCCAAACTTCACAGTGGGCACTACACACTCAGGTAGGAAACATTCTCCAGGCATCTGCCAACCTCACCTTCATCCATCTGATTGCCAGACTGTGAATCGTGATTCATCAGTTCATATAACACGTTTCTGCTGTTCTATGCTCCAGTTTCTGCGAGTTTTACACCACTTCAAATTTTGCCTGGAATTGTTATCAGTGAAAAAGGGATGTGACTAAAACTGCTAATTAACTGCTTGGTTGAAAAGTTTACCACACTTACCACATTCTCCAAATCTGCTTGTCTTTCTTGTTATGCCTTGTTCCAGTAGGTCGTCAACATTTTTATGGTCTTCAAAATGCTTCACCCACTTCCTTCCAAACACCATTGAGTTTTCGTATAATGTGCGGCGGCTGCTTGCGACATTTTTGGACCTTTAGTATGCGAACACAAGAAAGGTGCTTAAAACTATTTCACATATTTCACAGTCATTGCCGTTTCACAGTTGTACTAAAGCTCTTTGCATTCAAATTAGCCTACTGCGCAGTATAGCACATGATAAACATTGTTGCCAAAAATTTTATCACTCTGTGTTGCCAAGAAAGTTAAAGCACACACTCTTTTCTCAGACAGACGGTATGGGACAATTTTTGAAATGGCCATTAAAATGCAATGCAATTTTCAATCGAGGCTGGAGTCCTCTAATCGAGAAAATATAGTAAGTAATGTTCAGTGTTTGGAAATTTCTTTTTGCTTCTTCTCACTCTGTTTCTTCCTTTACTGATAATATTGATTTTTTTACGAGTCCTTTTTTCCTGTTAAATTTTAGCCTTGTAAAAAATAAAAAAATTAAAAATATCTCTGTTCATCATTTTATACAAGTTCTGAAAATATCAGTTAGCATTTAAAATATTTTAATTTTACATGCTTTATAATATGTATAATATGAAGCTAATGTATTATTACAACCATTTAAATTCTTCAAGTACCTAAAGTTTTGCGATAAATTTAGTCCTAAATTTGAGAGAATTGTACGTAACTTTTATCTTCCACAAAAACTTGCAATTTTAAGTTACAGTGAAAAGAAAATTCCAAGTTAATCATTTCAATTTTTACCAGCTATGTAATGGACAAGAATCATATTAATAATTGATTTAAATTAAATTCCTGCACTTTTTTATTTTTAAAAGCTTTTATTAACCTTGCAATGTTAGTTTGTTTAGGTCAAATCTTGTAATGAATATTAAACCAACTTCCCAACAAGCTAGGGAGCTGAAACTTGACACACATACACAGGATCGATGACAATTTATGTTAAAGAAAAAATTTTTCAAATCGGTTCACTGGTTCGTGTTCTAATGGTACAAATTCATTACTACGAATTGTTTGTTGTGACAATTGAACAATTCGTTATGGCGAGAGTTAAATGCATCTATTGTTTATTGTTGCCACTAAATAAGCAATATAAAAGCTTGGTTTGATAAAACCCTTTTCCTCTTATATTTTATTATTAAACCACTAAACATTAGCTAAAAAAAAATTTTAAAAATGTATGCAAACCAATTCTAAAATAGATTAAAGTGAAATAAAAATTATACATTTTTCTTAAAACTACACAATAGGTAGTAAAAAGTTTTTAACAGAATTTTATCTGCCTTATTTTAATCACAAGTCTGTCCAATTATCAAATCACAATTTTTGTTAAATCACAATTCTCTATTAAATCATAATTTTTTTGCATCTTATTGTTAAGGAGAAGCACTCGAACATTTTGAAGTAATCTTGCACAGCTGTCTTTATTGGGATTGAATCGTTTTATTATAAACACATTTTTAACTGAAGAAGCGTAATGGATATGTTTGCTAAAGGATATGTTATGGATATGTTTGATACTGGAAATTTTTGACGTTCTTACTGTTCTTAAGATAGAATCATGAACTTAGAAATGGAGATTGCTATATGGCAATATATCCTATTTCTTTTTTGATGCATGCCATTTTGCCTGATAACGAAAGTTAATAAAAAAAAAAAACCATGTGTCAGATCGATAATGCAATTTTTATATTATGATCTTCATCTCAAAAAGTTTTTTTAAACATCATTAGTACACTTCAACATGTGCACCTTTCGTAGCTCTGTGGACATCTAGACGACATTCAATTTCTTGCCATGCAATCGCCAGCATGGCCCCGTTACCATCAGTATCGCATCTGTTATTCTTGCCTTTAATGAGTTCACATCGGGGACCAGTGTAGCGAATACTTTATCCATAACATATCCCTACAGGAAAAAGTCTAAGGGTGTTATGTCCGGAGAATATGGGAGCCATGCTGGAGGACCATATATTTCAAACCATCTGTGGAAAACGTTGAATCGAGGAAATCACAAACTGATAATACCTGATGTGGCGGGGCCACCATCCTGTTGATAAATTATCCATGGTTGGTACTTCTCTAATTGAGGCTAATTGGTGATTTAGTCTCATGAAAACACAGAACGCATTGAGCTTTCTGTCTCATAGATGCCATTTTCAATGTGACCAATATTAGTGCCACCTATATCACTTCGGCTCCTATCATACAAGCAGTTTAAAAATTTTTTGAGATGAGGATCATAATACAAACACCGTATGTATCTATCTTATATGTATTTTTTTTTTTTTTAATTAATTTTCGTTATCAGATAAAGACTTTGTCCTCACCCTGTACAGTTGGCATTCTACAAGTTGGGAAATTCCATAAGTCGGCAAGTTTTTCTTTTCTTGAAAGCCAAGATGGCAGACAATGACTTCTAGTCGGGAATTTTTTGCCAACAAAAAACATAATCGATTATGATTATGATGATAATATGTTCACAATGTTATAGTTCCCCTAATTATACAGCTTGTTTTGGGGGCTATAAAAGTTAACTATGAAAAATTAGAGGCACCCCTTCCCCTTTCCACGCATAAGTGACTACTTTTCTCTTAAAAATTTAAAATGCCGACATATGATTAAGGTTGCTTTAATTTGAAAAAAATATTACTACAGTTGAACCCTGATAACTCGTCAGCGGACCACATAAAAATTTTGACTTATCAGGTTTTGGAGTTAACCAGTAAGTCGAAAATGAGGCTACATGACCAGTACAAAGATTACACGATACTCACAATATTTCTATGAATTTGATTAGTTTTAATGAGATCCATATACAAACACAATACCAGATCTCAAGTAAAATACGGTCTGTTCCAACACGAAATCAATTCCCATGCTGTTTTGGCATGGCTTCCAAATTCTACTTCCGGTTTGTAAAAATTTTCGAAAGACATCTCCTGGCGATTTTTTCATTTGATGACATTTATGATGTATGTATAAATGTTTTATATTTGAAACAGAGAATTCACTTTTTTTCTCAAATTTCCGTTACTTTTACATCAACAAAGGCAATAAGACAGTGAAGTTTCGAAATCAAAATGGTGACGGGCAATCAGAAGTGTATGACTGCTTCTAAAAACTCGTTTGTGATCGTTCATGCAACGAACTTTATGGTCAACATGAACACTTCCTCTAAAAATGAACATGCAATAGTTATCAATTACTACGTCTAAATATTCTCCCTTTGAACGATCGCAATCAGCAAGTTTGATTCACAATTTTGTGTTCGGGCTAAGTTTTGATTTTCACAATGGCTGCCGGCGACTGCAAAAGATTCCTGCATCATTTTCTTTGTCATGCGGACGTAAAAAATATAAAGTTGAAAAATGAAATAAAGTTTCAACAGGCAAAGCTTGTTTTTTTAAGACAGGTTTTGCTTAAATTTAGGAATACCTATTAATTAAAACCAAAATTACTTTGAGTTATCCGGGATTTATTAAAAAATTTGTTTGAGTTAATGAGTGAATTTTCTATTGAATTAAATGTTCTGGGGGGTGGGACTTAAAATATTGTTTGAGTTAACTGGGAATTTGAGTTATCAGAGTTTGAGTTATTCGGGTTCGACTGTATCTGGTTTAATTTTTTTTCCTTGCAATATTCTTCGAAAGGTGATAATAATTTACTGAAGAACACGTATTACGGATGCAACTTTGCAATGAAGTAGATGCGAATACTATCTTTAATTGAAGAGTCAAATTACAGATACTGTATTTTATTGTTGGAAATGCTTAGCACATAATAGTTTAAGATGTTTTTTTTCTGTTGTACATTATTCGATTCATTATTTTACATTATTCGTGCGTTTTTTATCATTAAAATCAATCAAAAAGTTAGTCGATTAAACCCAAAATACCGCTGTCACTTCATGCTCTTCATTAATATTTTTTTCTCAATATCGTTAATGCTTTAGTCAAATAACTTCATAAAAACCTATAGTGTGTTCATTTTTCCAAGTTTCAGACTTGTGTAAAGGAATTCTGCAAGTAGGAAAAATTCACAAGATGGCAAGGCCTTGGAACTACGGTTGCCGATTTGTGGAGGGACACCTCACTCCACGTGCCCTCTGTGGAAATGTAGTCGTCAGTAAAGTGTTGGGTCACCCACTGCTGCAATTACTGCTGCAACACGATGAGGAAGGCTGTCCACAATTTGTTTACACTCCACTTGTATGATACGGTGCCTTTTGGTCGTCAAACGGTCCAGCAATTGATGACGATTCGTGACTGGGTTCAAGTCTGCACTCGGTGCAGGCCAGGGCAATAACTGGATGTCCGCACGGGCGAACCATGCTGTGTTGAATGAGCAGTGTGACATGGAGCATTGTCTTGCTAGAAGAAGCATTCCAATGAGGTGCTATAGAACTCCACCATCGCTCCAGGAAGGTGTGTTTCCAACATCTTTTGGTACCATGGGGCATTCAGTTTCATGTTGATACCGGTGATAGATCCTGTGCCTGTTGTACAGAATGTGGCGAGAGTCCTTCACTGTGGGTACGAGGCACTCTGGATCCATCTCTGGACCCACACACAATTGTCAGATTCTTGGAGGGTGAAGTAGCTTTCATCGCTCCACGTGACCTTTGACCAATCATCACTAGTCCACTGACGATGCTCCGTACACCATCATAGATGACGAACAGCATTCACCCTTGAGACGAATGGCTTCCTCTTTCCGGCTCTCCCACAGAAGCCAGTCTCATGTAGGGCACGTTGCACTTTGTGCACTGATGGGCCACGGGCTGCAGCTGGTGAGTAGTTGTCTCGATCCCCTACAAAGGGTGTTTGTGAAGCCCCACCACCACCCGAGACAGAGCACGTTTGTTTCTCAATGACAGGAGTGGAGGTCGCCCGGAACATTTTGCTGCCATTGTTGCACCTCTCTGTTCGTATTTGTGCACAACATCGTGCACAGTGGAGCGAGGATGCTCAGTCAAAGCGCTGATTTCGCGAAGTGATTTCCCGCTAATGTGGCACCCCACAATCATTCCTCTCTCAAAGTCGAATAATTCACGGACCTTCGTCATGCTGACTGATTTTTTAATTTTTAAATGCATCTGAAATAAACTAAATGAAAAATGGTTAATAATATTTATTTTTGTCTCAAGGGATCATTCAGAAAATATGTTTGCTTGACAGGGAGAAAGGGGGATTCTAAAACTGTGACAAAAGTGAACAGTAAAATTGGGGAGAGGTAGGGGGTTATTAGAATGTGAACGTTTGCCTATATATTAAAAAAAAAAAAAATAAATAAAAATGCTTCTGCTTATACACGTGGCTGTGGCTCCTATTTTCATGTGAAAAAATTTTTTCTTTTAAGGAGATATTCGAATATTTTACATACGTTCATTTGGGAGAGGGGGGGTTAGTTAATGTTACAAAGAGGAGGGATGGAGTTAAAGTTTTGTCATTTTTGCGAACGTATTTTTTGAACCATCCCCAAGTCTTACACAAATTATTGGTCTTTTCAGAGACTTAAAGCAAATAATTAATTTATCAATGCGAGCACTGTTTGTTGCTGGAGGATTCAACTGGATTACAGTGAAGGGGAAACAAGCCTCAGCAAAAGAAGCTCCAGTTCTTGCCATTGCGCCTCATTCTAGTTATTTCGACGCTTTACCGATTGTATTTTTGGGTTCTCCATCTATAGTTGCAAAAGGAGAAGCTGAACAAACTCCATTTTTTGGAAGTAAGACGTTTTTATATAATACTTGTACAAAGGAGTCCTGCTAGTCTGAACCATACTAATCCAGAAATCCCGATCATTCCGAACAAGTGAGAAAAAGTAATACAAAGCATAAATACAAAACTCAATTGTACCTATTTTATTTTTGCAGAATGAAGCAGCTTGAGAACAGCTCTTGTTTCAGAGTTGTTTCACTTAGCTTCCACCTTATGTTGTTCACAGTAATTTTATTTTTTCTTCTCTTTTCTAAATTAGTGTTTTATTTTTGCATTGTATTATGTAATACAGTAATGAAAAGCTACAATGTACAGAAAATACATGTGTACATAGGAAAGACAAAGACATGTGCAAGGACTCACCAATCAGTCAATGGTGTTTTAAATAGCATTGTTTACCAAATCCCATCATTCTGTGGTGTGCATGCATATACACACTCACATCAACTTTAAATTTAATAGGATTTAGATTAATCAGAAAATCTAATAATCCAAACAAACCTTGGTCTCAATTAGTTCAGATTAACGGGACTCCACTGCGTTATTTTATTTCATTTTAAGGCTTAATAAATTTCTGTTTCCGAACATAGATATTTCTTTTGAATTTTTTGCCTGACATTAGGTGATTTTATTTTGTCTTGTTGCTTCTTTAATCCTGCATTTCCATTCAGTCAATGGTGGATTTAAGGGGGTGGCTACAGGGGCTATAGCCCCCCCCCCCCCCTCCCAAGGGTCCAAAAAATATAAAAAAAAAATAAATTGTAAATATTTTTTATACTGCAATAATTTTACAAATTTACATTTACAAACTTCAGTATAAGAAAGACCTCAGGACCATCACTTCTCTGGGGAGGGGGGAGTTATTTGAAATAACTTACAACATATTAGCCAAACCATCTGATTAGCACCCCCCCCCCTTAGCCCCCTCCTTGACCAAGTTCTAGATCCGCCACTGCATTTATTGATAAGTAAATTCCATTAATAGTATGTGGCCTTATTAAAAAGAGTAAATACCTTTTGACTGTGGATCAATAGGAGACATAAATCAACTGCTTTTCCACAAAGAATTTTAATAAAACATGTATTTACATTTCGGTCGCTACGTGGCATTCCTTCAGTTGATTGAATGACTGAATTGATAATGCATTCACAACGACTATTTATGTAAAATACAAGCCAATAGGAGAAATTACAGAGGATGCTAAGTAGCCAATAAGAGAAATTACATAGAAAAGGTCAATTATTTAATAACGTCAACAAAGCTAGACCAGTCAGAGAGATCCATGGCACCTCGATCTAAGTTTAGGAGTTTGTCAGAATGTTTTTTGGCAATCTCTAGTGATTCAAGGAGATTTAGAAACTTATAATCACTCTCATGGTGCAGGATCCTATAGTTATTCGGTATTGTGGCGTGCCCAGTCTTGATGATGTGCTGCGCGAACCCAGAGCATTCCGGTTTGTGGTTCTTAATGCACTGATAGTGCCTCTTTTATCTGGACCATGATCCTGCGTCGTGATTGGCTGATATAACACCAGGGCATGCGCCACATTTTAGTTCATAAATGCCAGAGCTGGATTCTTGCGGGATCTTGTCCTTGTGAGAACTCAATAGTCTTCTTAGGGTGTGGGGACTTCTGTAAATGATTTTGATCCCAAATCTCTTGGTGATCTTGTCTAAGCCTCTGACCAGGGATTTATTGTATGGTAGTACGAGATACTTAAACTGTTCTTCTCACGCACGAAGGTTGTGGCATCCTGTATCATGTCACATCTCTTTTGTTTCTTGATTAAGGCATCAACTAAGTTGGGTTGGTATCCATAATGGTCTGACTTAGTTGATGCCTTAATCAAGAAACAAAAGAGACATGACATGAAACAGGATGCCACAACCTTTGTGAGTGAGAAGAACAGTTTAAGTATCTCGTACTACCGTACAATAAACCCATGGTCAAGAGGCTTAGACCAAGATGACCAAGAGATTTGGGGTCAAAATCATTTACAGAAGTCCCCACACCCTAAGAAGACTACTGGGTTCTCACAAGGACAAGATCCCGCAAAAATCCAGCTCTGATATTTATGAACTAAAATGTGGCGCATGCCTTGGTGTTATATCAGTCAATCATGACGCCGCAGAATCGCGGTCCAGATAAAAGAGCACTATCAGTGCATTAAGAACCACAAACTGGAATGCTCTGGATTCGCGCAGCACATCATCAAGACTGGGCATATTGCAATACTGAATAACTATTGGATTCTGCACCATGTCAGTGATTAGAGGTTTCTAAATTTCCTTGAATCACTAGAGATCGCCACAAAACGTTCTGACGAACTCCTAAACTCAGATCGAGGTCCCATGGGTCTCTCTGATTGGTTTAGCTTTGTTGATGTTATTAAATAATGGACCTTTTCTTGTAGTTTCTCTTATTGGCTACTTAGCATCCTCTGTAATTTCTCCTGTTGCCTTGTATTCTATATAAATAGTCATTGTTAATGTATTATCAATTTAATCATGCTGAAAGAAGGCTACGTAGTGACCGAAATGTACATACATGTTTATTAAAATTCTTTGTGGAAAAGCGGTTGGTTTATGTCTCCTACTGATATTACGAGGTGCATTCAAGTTCTAAAGTTTCCTAATTTATTTTTGAAAAACTATTGACCCTAGAAAGCTGAAACTCCCATGATTTGTCCACATAGTCAACCTTTACCCATTAGACATTTTTCACAATGCGACGCCATGATTGGTAGGCCGTCGTGAATGCTTCTTTAGGAACCAGTTTTGTCTATTGGAAAATCGCTTATGCAAGAACGGAATCAAGCTTCTGCTCATCGAGCAGCTTTTCAGTAGGCAAAACAAACCACTATAGAAGTGTTTGCAGTGGCAATGCAGTTGTGGCGTCAGCGTTGTGAAAAATGGGTATGGCTAGAGGTTGACTATGTGGACAAATGACAGGAGTTTCAAGTTTCTAGGGTTAATAGTTTTCAAAAATAAATTAGGGACCTTAGAACTTGAATGCACCTCATATGTAGCCTATTTATTAAGACATCAATAAACATATTGCACCTTTCTAGCCAGTATTACTTCTCCAAGTCGTCAGATCATAGACTCCACAATTATTCAAAAACAATCTTTAGGTGTTTACTCCATTCCTAGATGATGGCAGCATGCAACTTCAATGGAATGGAGGGTTTATAATTTCAGATGGCCTTGTTACTAATCCTACAAATGCCTGATCGAATTCGGATATGGAGATTGTGATGGCCAAGGAAAAAAGACCAAACTCATTGTCATGCACATTGAATCACAATAGGATTTGTCAGAAGTCCACAACTTCATAAATTCCTGGTTTTTATTTTATTCGTGGATCATGCCTTCTATTAAACTTCCTTTTTGTCATGGATGCAATGGTGTCTCTATTCTGGCATGGTTAAGTGCCACTGGCCCGTGTGATATTGTATGTTATTGATAATGTGCAAGAGGCCTTATTATTTAGATTTCTCTGACGTCACTAGATGTAAGGTTTATTATGATTTTCCAAAGTTATTACCTCACAATGGTTCCATCGTTTTGTGCCATTGACACCATACCAAGCCTTTGCCATCACACATTTCAATAGAAATTGCGATTCAACAAATTATGGAATGTTCTTCCACTTATCAACAGTAAAATGGCAGTGTTCACAGGTCTGTTAGTAGTGAACTTCTTAATTTTGGGCTGAAAAGAGTAGTATTCATAGAGGTGTCAACTGTGAACATCCATTATTCTGGATACTGGTGAGTTTTGTTGAAGGGGTTTTTGATATGGAACATTACAATTTTCTAGACCTCATGTCACCTGTGATGAAATCCTGGTATATTATTTCACTACCGAATCAAAACAAGCATCAGAGCAATTGAGGCATGGAATTCACCATTGCCCAAAATTTTTTGAGCTGTTGCATCAATTTGGCTGTCTTCCTGAATAGATAGAACATGTATGCATATTATAGCTTTTATTTAATTTTTGATGCCCTATTCGAATCTGAATTCAAACTCAAAATATTTGAAAAAAATTGGGTTCATAACGACCGATTTTGTAAATGCAGTAACGATGTTTTTAATTAGCATTGTTCTGGCAATGTAGTACCATGCATTCTCAACTGGTTTTTAATTTTAACAGTGTAGAAATTTAATATTTGTATGGCAAAGATTGATTGAAATCCATTAGATATATTAATGTTTGAACATCTCAATTTTTTATTGTATATTAAACAATAAATCAGCTACCAGTCATTAAAATTAGAGAATATGATAGTTTATGAAATTATTCTGTAAAAGATAAGGTATTTCAATTTTACTGTATTATCTAAAACTTAGCTGATAAGCTATTGTTCGTGTTATATGAATGGAAAAAAATTTTTTTCAGCCATTTAGTAAAATTTTAGCTTTCTTTATCCATTTTCATGCAAAATTGTTTTGTAATGTTTTTTTATATTTCAGAACTCATTAACTACACCCAGCCAGTGTATGTTTGGCGAGAAGATCCCAATTCTCGGCAGAACACAATTCGTGAAATGCAAATGCGAGCCTGTTCAAATGGTGCATGGGACCAAGTAGTCATTTTTCCTGAAGGCACTTGTACAAATAGAACAAGCCTGATTCAGTTCAAACCAGGTGAAGAAATTTCTAATTTTATTTTATTTTTTTAATCTAATTATGATGTTATACAGGGTGTGTTCTCGAATTACGTGTACA
>JAHWFO010045149.1:1949011-1987824 GCA_023313115.1 Rhysida immarginata | reverse complement strand
AATCGAAACGTCGGCGCTATGCCTTCATGTGGTGCTGTAATTTTTAAATTATATCTGAAATGATCGATTTTATTAGTTCGAAGAGCTTTAAAACAACCTGTTTGACTTGTGTAGCATCAATTTGTTACTGGATGGTTTAATTATGCATTAAAATACGCGAAGAAATAGCGGTATCGCTAAACAAGATGCCACTTAGGAACTATTCCCCTTTCTGCGCATGCGCAGTGGCAGTGGTGATCTACAAAGGCATGTGTTTCAATGGTGTGTGACGTCACACATCGTTTTAGTTTGGGGGCGTGGTTTTGCATTTTTAAAGTTAATTTTGATAGTTTTTTAATACTTTAAGATTTTTAATGGCGATTTTCATATTCAGCGTACCGAAATCTATATAAAACAGGCCTTCTTTTTAAAAAAGAAATTTCATGCAACTTCCCCATTGTCATTCATCCAAGTCAGTTGGTCCAAAATTCATTTATCCAGTTCGTGTTAGTTTTGGTTGCATTCAGATGGTTGCTAGCAGTTGGCCTGCTTATACCTGGTTCTACAGATTCATGAAATATTCTCCATGTATATCTTTTATTTCTCCCATCAAAGTTGGACTTTTGCCCTTGGCTTTTTAGACTTTAAGACTCTGATCTTAGCTTGGAAACTTCTTCATCCAGAGCTACAGTTTGCATAACTTATCCCCTACTGATAATCCCCATTTTCACACATTTTCAGCACCATTTTTATTTGAGCTTAAGGGTGCATAAAACAATTGTATGAAAACAGTTTTTTCAATTTTTATTTTCAAGACTGGAATTACAGCTTTTTCACATTGCTTTCGTACTTTTTCACAAACATTTAGTACATTTTCACATTGCTTTCGTACTTTTTCACAAACATTTAGTACATTTTCAAAAATATTTAGTACGATTTCACAAATGTTTAATTCATATTTATAATAAATGGTCTAAATTTACAGAACAATTATAGACAGTGATCAATTATTGACAATCATTCACTCGTGAATCAGTGGCTGAGGCCAGAAAATGTAACTGGTGAGAAAACCGTGACGTCATTTTAACGCAGTCGAAAACGCAGCTGTAGTTAGTGCTCCTATGCCTAGCCGGTTAGTCCTAACTAGAAGAGAAAGCAACCTTGTCTCTGGTCCTAACTGAGAAAAAGACTGTGTAAAAAATTAGAAATTCTCGCCAACTCTTCTCACCGGTAAGGGTATTAGACCTCAGCCAGAAAATTTTCCGTATAACACGAGAGAATTCGAAGTCTTGATCGTGTCGAGAACTCGTTGGCCTCACCAACAGGCTCTTTAGATGAGATGGCTTCCAGTAAATTATGACGTAATCACGAATGAAGATGTGAAGCAGCCATCGAGATTTAATACTAACGGATTAGATTTAATTTGTATTAGACCTCGATGGAAGCAGCAAACGACTTAAAGTTGAAGTAGAAAACTGAAAAGATACGGGAAAGATATGTAAGCAAATATTGCAAGAGCTTCTTTTTTGCTATGTTTATGGCTGCATCTATTAACCAATCAGAAGTGCTGACACAAAATGCAGCCGTAAAAGTTTCGTGTAAGTGCTTCTGATTGGCTAATGGATCCAGCGATAATGTAAAATCTGCTTCAATACTTGTTTACTTATGTAAGTGCATAAAAAAAATTGATCATTGCCTATAAATTTAGACCCTTTATTATAAATATGAATTAAATGTTTATGAAATCGTACTAAATGTTTTTGAAAATGTACTAAATGTTTGTGAAAAAGCTGTAATCATTACCTGAAAGAAAATGGAGACAGGCTGAAGAGCAATTTTGGAAAGTTTTACCTCCTAGGCAATAGTTTCAGCAACTTGCTAGACAGTGAACTAATCTATGCATCTAATGAAAGCTTGGAATGCTTTACCAGACAGTGTCTTATTTTTCACCATAGCAGATATCCTTGTTCACACACGTGCCAACATTGGATAAGTTTTTTTATTCATTAGATACTGTATGGCTGTGAACGTGGACATAGTTGAAGAGAGACAGGGAAAGAACTGAGGCTTTTGAGATGTGGACCTGGAGGAAGATGTTGAATATCAAGAGGTGGGATAGGGTAAAAAATGAGGAAGTGTTGAGAAGAGTAGGAGAGGAGAGAAGGCTGATTGACATCATTACTAAAAGAAAAAGAAATTGGATAGGACATGTATTGAGAAGAGACTGTTTGTTGAAAGATGTCATGGAGGGCATGGTAGAAGGCAAAGCCAAAAGAGGAAGAAGGAGAATGAAGATGACTGACATTCTAAAAGATGGAGGAGGTTACAGGGAATTGGAGAGAAGAGCAGCAGACAGAGAAAGGTGGAGAAGGGGCAACTAGAACCTGCATAAAGCAGAAAACCTATGATGATGATTCATTAGATGAAGAAATGGGGCATACGTTGCCAGCACTAAAGATGCACTGCTGTTTTTACCTCATGATTGGCATAACAGTGCCCTTCAGATGTTCCTTCAGCTTTAGAAAAAGGAAAATTTACATGGTGTGGGATCCAGGCTGTGGTAAAGCTCTTGAAATTGGAGATGTCACATTAAATTTGTGTTTGTTGTCTCGTGTGCAAAGAGCGTTGTCATGGTGGTGAATTGAGTCTTTCTTGCAATGAACCCACATGATTTCTGTGCAGAGCTTCCACAAGGTTTACACATATTGGTCAACCTGTGTTCTAGGCACTGTGTGAGCTATATCATCCCAGAAAATTTTATCACTGTGGGCTCATTTTATAATTTACTCCTTTTTGGTATTAACTTGAAAATATTGTGTATTTTGTTTAAAACTTGCCTTTAATAAATGAAAATAGAAAGGAAAATTTCTACTAGGCAGTTCTTGTACTTTCATTAAGTAGCCTGCTTTATTTTACGACTTAACAATTGATATTTATTGAAAAAAAAATTAATGAAAAGAAAATCAAAAATTAAATAATAGCATAATAATAATGGAACTGTATAAACAGCTTGGTGTACTTAACGGATAGTCTTTCAATAAATGATGAAACTGACAAGTCTGAATGTTTTTGTTTTTGCATCAGGCATATTTTTTGTAGATGATAATTTGCTAAGCATAAAAAAAGAATTCAATTACCTCTTTATTCAGGGACACTGTACAATTTAAATGTTGTTTCAATCAAAGACATGTCAGGGTTCTCCCCAGGCCCTTTTGAAGGATTTTGGTGACCGCCCGGCTGAATACACGAAAATCTACACAACTGTCAAATCTTCGGAAGAGAAAAATCAATAGAAATCAAGATTCCGAGGGTTTGTCATGGATCCAACAGAGAAAGTCGCCGACATGAAGGTGGAACTCCCCCGACAGAAATAGACTGGCTGAGAAAAAAGAGAAGGAAGGAAAGAAGGCCATTGGCAGACACAGTGTGCAGGTGTGCCTCAGAATCCTCTGAGCCGAAATAAAAGGAGAGGCAAAGGAAGAGAAAGCAGGGAGTGATTCCGGAGCAGTTCGATGCAGACGAAGCACACCCAAGATGGCCAAGTAGGAAGAAAGTGTTTCCCTGAGCGATTGAATGACCTAGATGTCAGCCCAAGACGTTGGAGGAAGAATCGAATTCTTTAAGCTCGTTGGAAACTGGGAAAGCAGCCGATACGACCTCAACTAATAGAAGAGGAGGTTCATCGTCAGTCTTCTGGCCGGATTTGGGATTCCTGCGAGTCGCATTGTAAGTCCACTTCTCATCATAGCCGAACCGACAAAAGGAGCGTGAAGCCAGAGGTTCAGCCTACTCCAGCGTATCTGCACTTCGGACGATTGCAAAGCCGCTGCCTAGGATGGTTCAACGCTCGTTCTAATCCAAAAGCGCTGTAAAAGAGAATTTCATCGCAGTCCCGGCGACGAATAAGTGAGATTCAAAATTTGGAGTATTTACATAATTCTCGTTCTATTATATATATTCCGTTAGAAGCCAAGCTGGAATCTACGAGCCGCGTGGCAGCCGACAGCGACGGGTTTGCCCAGCGAAACAGGTGTCTTGTCCATTCTCCAAAAGGATGCAACCAGAGGTTAACTCTCAACCCCGTGGCTGAAGGACCCCGCCCTGGAGAAGGTAAAGGTCTCTTGATGCTCGTAGCCAATAAAGATAGGTCGGGACCAGCTGCATCTCAGACACGTCTTCTGCAGTTTTCCAGCGCCCAAGTCATACAGCCCACTACGTTTTCCCGTTTGAGGTGGATAGCATTGAAGCTGTTGTTCCCCTGAAATCAGTAGCCGGTATTCACACGGGACACACTGCCGAATGTCCGCGCTTGGACACTGGGAGAACTTTAATGGTGCCTAAGTTTAGTTTGATAGAATTTAATTAATATAGACAAATTGATACGGACATATCTTTTGGCATTTATTAATTGAGAAATTCTCTAATAAGATATTCTACTTACTATAGCTCACCTGCCATGGTTGACAAACCTGAATAGGTCGCTGCCCTCTGAGTTGGCAGTGCCGATTGTTCCAATACTTACGTCTCCCTCCCAGGCCGCCTCATCGTCCACATCTGGAGCTGCTGCATCGACCAGTGCTGATGTGTGGACAACTTACCCTGTCTTGGATGTAACATTAAAAACCCATTCGAATTCGAACCACGTAGATGAAGAAATAGCATCTGAATTGACTGACATTTACTTAATGATTTCTTATTTATTGACCTTTATCCGCAAATTCTAGTTTTATATCCAGTTTGATATTTGATTATTATTAAATTAATTCCATTTATCAACGTCTCTTCCTTATTCTGTCATTACGCCACAAAAATACATGACAACAATACTGCTTAATGTTTTATTTGTTTTTAATTGTTGTCCGCCCGGTTATTTTATCTTTCCACCCAGCTAATAAAATTTTCTGGGGAGAACACTGCATGTTAATACAAAGTGCAACAATTAATAAACGAGACTGGTTCTACTTTGAAAATGTTCAATCATATGCGACTGCAATGATGCGCATTTTCGATATATAAACTTGTCGTCATATATACAAGTTGCAACAATAAAATTATGCGCGCTTATATATTCTCGTGCTTCATACGCACACAATCATTAGTTGACATTCCAATATTGAACATGGAACAAAGGGCAAACATTAAGTTCCGTTTTAAACTTGGAATAACCGCTACGAAAACTCACAAGTTTATAAAGCAATTGTATGGTGATGATGCACTGTCTCGTGCACATGTTTTTAAATGGTTCGCTAGATTTCATGATGGCTGGGAAGAGCTGAAAGACGACGGACACACGGAACTTCCGAAAATTGTTCAAACACAGGAAATGATCGAGAAGGCGAGAGTTAAGTGATCGGTGAATGAACCTGAAAATGATGTAAAAAGTTCTAAACATTAACTAAGAAAAAGTTGCCTAATATCGACAGAAGATTTGGGGAAAAGGAAACTGTATGCTTGGTTTGTGTCACATTTCTTAACAGATGAGCAAAAGGAAATGTGAGTGGAAGCTTGCATGGAATTCATTGCGGCCACAGATGCCAACCGAACTTTCTGGATTCAATTGTGACAGGGGATGGTGCTATCAATATGACCCTGAAAGCAAAAAAACAAAGCAGTCCCCAACATCCCTGCGAAAACAGAAATTCCGGTTTGAAAAAGTAATGCTCATCACTGTCTTTATTCAAAAATAATGGCCAGCACAGGCATTTTAAATAAGGAGTTAGTTCTGCCTGGGCAAACGGTCAACAAGGAGTAAAACAAGAAGATTTTGCAGCATCTGATTAAGAGAATTCATCAAGTATGGCCACAATTTCATGCAAAAGGGAGTTGGTTTTTACTGCATGATAATGCCAGATCACACACAGCAGTGCTTGTCAGGGACTTTTTAACCAGTAATGGAATTGTGGACCTTCATCACCTTCCCTATTCCCTAGATTTGTTTCCACCAGACTTTTCCCTCTTCCCAAAGGTGCAAAGAAGTCAGAACGGACACAGATTAGAGGACACCAAAAAGAACATTACAGCTGAACTTGGAAAGGATAAGACAGAGGACTTTAAAGCATGTTTCCAACACTTGTATGAATGCCGTGTAGCCTCAGAAGGTAACTACTTTGAAAAATATTAAACAGTTTTGCCAGAAATTTGTCTTGTAGTTGTTAAATGCTCCAGTCTCGTTCATTAATTGTTGCGCATTGTATTTTGATAATAAGGCCAATAAATGAATAAATTATTTGTGCTTATCTCTTTCATTCTCTCTGAAGAAAACTGTTCGTCTATGATTTCTGACATTTCCTATGCATTGACAAGATAAGAGTTTTTGCTATTTATAGCATTTGAATGTTAAATTAGTAAACTTGATGACAGCAATATCTAGGACAGATACAATCTTTGTGTGAACATTTTCAATCTTTTTGGTTTCCTTTTACCTTTTACTAAAGACCTCCAATCCAATATTTTTGTAGTTCCTGAAAATTAAGTTGTATGCAGTCTAGCCAGCATTTTTGTGGCCTACATGGGGTTGTTTACCAATGGGTGAAGATAAGAGTTGATTATTTCTCTTTTTATTTAACTTTTGTGGTTTCTGATACACACTGCACACTGATGATAATAGTTGCACTCTTCATTGAAATTTTTAGGCTAAATCTGTTTCACTTATTCAGTTTCTTTCCTCCTAATAATTGCTTGGGTAACTAAGAAAAATGTATTATTGGTTTTTGGTTTACTGACAGTTGACTGATATAACAGGGTTGTTGCTTTTTTTTTTTTTTTTTGATTTTTTTTTCCCTTTACAATGTCTGAAGTTGTGTTAAAATAATAGCATTTGAAGATTAAATTAAGAGAAAAAGAGAAATCTAAATACGAATATGTTTTATATTGTCTTCTTAAATCTCCACTATTTCAAAATCCTCTTACAAGGTGAGTCTAAAAAGTTTGGTGAATAGTCAGATATGCACAGCCATCCACGGAGATGATATAGAAGTGCCTCCCGGGATGAAATATGTTTACCAGTGCATTGCTATTGCATATGGAAAGTATTTCTGTGTGAGAAGTGGCATCAAATAGCAGTGGAGCAATGACTGAACTTTAAGTTCTGCTTCAAATTGGAGCTGCATGAAATGTTGATCAAAGTGCATGGGAAGGACATTACGAGCAGGATATATATCGGTCTCGAAACAGTAGAAGACAAGTTTGTGTCCATGTCGGTTGTTGACAAGTAGAAATTTCGACATGATCAAACGTGTATGCAGCATACAAGGACGAGATCGGTCATTGATTTTGTGACTGATAGAAGAAGAAATAGGTATTAGCAAATACTCATGAGGTCTTATGAATAATAAAGACTATTCCTATGTACAAGGGTGAGACAATAATTATCTGCATTCTGGCTGTAACATTTGTTATAACAGATAAATACATTGTTTGTTTACGTAATCTTCCTGCTCTCCACACAATTGTCAAAAGGTTTTATGCTAGCAGTGAGCCACAAATGCACTGCATTTTTTTTGTCTGATGCAGTTCTGTACCCTTAGAGAGGTTCTTTTAGAAGACCAAGCAAATGACAGTGTGATGTGCAAGATTGGGTTCACATGCACACTCAGTGTATCATCACTTGTGGACGTGGATGGGTGTTAGGTTCCTTTCTTATAAGTGAGGCTTGTGAGACCTTCATTTTTGATCCATTCGTACACATTTCTTCTGGCAAGTGGTTTCTCCATTAATTGCACAAAGTCTCTGATGAATATCTGCTCCAGATACACCCTCAGACCACAAAAAATTCACTGCATGCTGCTCTTCCTTAATACAAATCACAGTTGTAGACATTGCTTATCTCATTGTGGAGGCAACTAAAGTAGTTGTTACAACCTGCGCTATAGCAACAGGAGACAGCTCTTTCTTACGAGAAACACAAAAAGATTTGAGTTTAAAATGTACAAGGAGTGTTCAAAAAGTAATGCCAGCACCATTCATTTCTACGAGACTAACAACGCTACACAGTTGAAATTTTGAGGAGTCCTAGTTTGAACACCTTCCACCTGTGCAGTGTGACTTTGCAAGCTCTACTGTCAGGTGGCAGCATGATATCGAGCGTTAAAAATGGTGTTTGTCAGTGATGCATGTTATGGGCAGTGTGCTGTGATTAAATTTCTCATTTACGAGGGATGAATTAAATCTGTGGAGTGTTGGGAAAATGCACTCTATGGAATTCAGTTCAAGTCTGATGATGATGTTGTGTGCACTGTGAAAAAGCAGGTGCATGAGGTGCAGGGCCAAGATGGTACCGAGGAGGACTACTCGCTCTTCCAGAATGCTGGCATAAAGTAAAAATAAAAAAATAAAAAAAATGGAAGGAGGCTTCTTTGGTTCTTTGGAAAATAATCAGTAGAACTGATGGTTGTACGTTCCGTACTTTCAGAGAAATAAATTACTGGTGCATTACTTTTTGAGCACTCCTTGTAATAGCTGTGAGTATAATTTTTGACGCGACCTTGTAGTGTATATTATGTTTTGTTGTTTTTATTGTATTATTCATCGAACTTTTTAAACATGTCCTATATATCCTGAAGAAGTTTTCATTGTTACTTTTCATCTAATCTTTAAACATCATTATTGTAACCATTAATATATAATGTATTCCTTAAACTATTCTTGTTTCAGAGCCTTGGGTGTTCCTGTAGCAGACTATTCTTATGATGATTGCCGGCTAATGAGCAAAGCTGCACAGAAGAATTTACCCTATGAAAGAGGCTTAGTAGAAATCCAGAAATTAAGGAGTAAATTAGGGTAATTAAATTTATTTATGGTAAAGTAAAGAAACAATTATAAATAAATGAAAAAGAGGAAAAATAAGAACAATTTAAAACTCCATAAATGTATGCAATTCTATTTACGTCTCAAATTGCATTCATTTGAAATACTTTAATTTACAGTAATAACGTTGGAGCAATAGATAGGCCGCAATGCTGAAATTCATTGTTTTTCTTGTAAGATTGGCCGCAATGATAGAAGTGTAAAAATAAAACAAATTGGCTTAATTTAAGAGCAATATATATTTTAATACATGCAAAATTAATCAAATACATAAAAATTGAACATCTAGAATGTTTTTGTACCTTTGAGAATGGTTTACAATATTGGCTATACAATAATGGTTAAATTAAAACCACTACCTTATTCGAAACTTTCAAAATCAGAATTTTTGGAATCATAATGAAAAGAGTCAAATATTCTTCTTGAAGATTCTAATATTTTTCTTCATTTTCTTTATTTTCATCATTATCGTTAATTTGTATGGTAAACCGGCAGCTTGAAAGCCTGATAAACGCATGATGAAGATACTTCCGATCAGGCCTGTTTTCATGTGTCCCGATTTTATATATTCATGTGGTTCAGTACACATCAACTTTTCCCAATTTGTATGAATACCAGTGTTAAAAGATTTGTTAAAGGAAATATCAAGCGATTTTGCTACTAGCTTTGTTATAAGCTGATTTGTGATCCCCTGACAAGTGTACGCATAGAATTCATTATTAATACATTTTTAAGAGAAAAAATTAGTTATACAACAATAAATAATATTAATAGGCATGGAGGAACTTCTTTTTGAGAGGTCACTTTCGTATTAGTTTTTGGTGACGGGGAAATTCAAATAAAAAGTGAATTAATGTACTGTATAATTAAAGTATTGTGGTGTTCCGTAATTATTCTACTACAATGCAAGGCATTTTGACCTTGAAAAGTACCAAAAATTGTGTGATCACATTATACAAGAGAGAAAAATTAACATGACAAGGACTGCCCCCCATCCCCAGTCCTTGTAACGTTAAATTTTCCCTCTTGCATAATGTGATCACACAATTTTAGGTACTTTTCAAGGTCAAAATGCCTCGCATTGTAGTAGAATAATTACGGTATATTATATGCTAATTTCATTTGAAGTTTTATTTTTAAATTTTATTTTTTTGAATTACGGTATATTATTTTTAAATTTTATTTTTTTTATGTTTTGCTTTATCATTTGCTGCTGATGCGAGTCACTTACTCTTTTGCAGCAATTGTTAGTTTCTTATTTTTATCAATATCAAATTTTGCTTTAATTCTAATGGTCTTTTGGTAAGTTGTAATTTGAAATTTGTAATTTGAAATTTATAATTTATTTATAATTTACAATTTATAATTTATAATCTAAATATATAATCTAAAATTTGTATCTTGATATTGTATTTTTCTAGTAAATAAATTCAATTCAAAAATTCAAAAGTTCATCAGAACAGAATGCAACTTGGCACAGAGTGATGCAGCATCAGTTTTTGGAAAATCATTGTTGTTTCAATTGCCAAGCTTTAAAAAAAAAATCACTAGTTATACCACGGCAATAGTTAAGCTGCAAAGACATTTTTTAAAACTCTTTTTGATGCTTACATTGCGCGTTATTACCGTAAATTACAGTAGATTAAAATTATATTTAAAATGCTCTTAAATTAAAACTAATATTTTAAATGTACTTCACCATTAGAAGGAGCAGTTAAAAAGCTTCCAGAATAGAGGAAGACCATTTGCAATGCTTACCTAATCACCTACGAAATAAGACCTTTGTGCACATGCACTCTTTTGCGCTATTGTTGGAAACAACAATGGAAGGCTTATTTTGAAATCTGCCACTCTTAAGTCGTTGTATTTGATTTGATATCCTCCATGGTTGTGAAATGCATCCCTTTGAGATCATCTTTAGAGTAGAGAACAACCAAAAGCCATCCAGAGTAAGATCTGGAGACTATGATGTTTGAGTGATGAAAAATTTTTTTTGGCAAGGAATTCTGCACAACAATCTACGTATGACTGAGTGTGTTATCATAGTGCGGAAAATACTCTCTCTGAAACTTACGCTGCTTCTCCAAACTGCATCTTGTAACCTGTGCAAATCTTTCACATAGAAATGACAGTACCATTCTGTCCTGATAGAAGAAACTCATGGTGCGTCTAACCATCAGTGGAAAGAATTTTTACTTTGATCTGAAAGATATGATTTTGTTGCTCTGAAAGATAACAACTGTGAGCAGACCTATTGCAAACCGGCAGCTGACAGACATTTTGTTGGTCCAGACCTGTTGCAGTGCGCTAAATTTCTCAACACAAAATTGCATGCACTCTTCCATCATCTGCAGAGGAATTTTGGGAACTTTTTGACTGTTCTTCATATTTTAAATGAATGCAATTTGAAAAGTACATATATTTCCCAATGATTTTAAAAATTGTTTTGATTTTTATATTATAAATGAAAGTGATTTGGGCTGTAGCGTGGGAGCACGTGAGTGCACAGACACGAGGCAAAAAGGTGATTGTAGACTTATCGTCTGCTTGTTCTGATTAGCACTGCTGTGGGAAGTTACGTTAGGCTTATGCTCTAAATTTCTGTCCAAAACTGACCAATGAGCGGTGATAATGTTTCTGACAGCTGAGGACATTCCACCAGTTGACATTCATGCTCGGATGTTGATGTCTCGAAAGCAACCGTGGTGCGTTGGACCAAAATGTTCCATGATGGTCGTGTGGAAACTGCTGATAACCACGTCCGGGCCAAGCAAATGTGGTCATTACTGATCAATTGAAGACAGACATGGATCAGCATACAGTCACTTACGAAGGATCACAACATCAGTATTGGTTCCACATATGCTGTAGTGAAAAGCCTGGGATATGGCTAATCTGCTATCAGTGGGTACCCCAAATGCTCACGGAAGAGCACAAAGAGCTGCTGTTTCGATCATCTAGAACATTACAGTCGTGAGGGGGAAGCGTTTTTGAAGAAGATTATCACAGTAGATGAGACCTGGTGCCATTATTGGGAACCCTCCAGGAAGGTATTCACAATGCACTGGAAGCATTCATCGTCGCCACAGTCCAAAAAATTCAAGTCGCTAAGTTCGGCCGGGAAGGTTATGCTTACGTGTTTCTTTGATTCTGACAGTCCTCTGCCTTTCGAGTTTATGGAACCCAAAACCCATATTAATGCTATCGCATACATCAAGACACTGCAGAACTTCCGTCAAGCTGTGAAAAACAAGCATTCTGGTAAGCTCAGTGATGGGATGATCCTCCTCCAGGACAATGCTAGGCCGCATGTTGCAAGACTGGTGCAGGAGCAATAACCAAAATGCAGTGGCAAGTTCTGCCACACCCTCCTTATAGCCTGGACCTCTCACCATGTGATTTTCACGTGTTTGGTCCTTTAAAGAAGGCACTGAAAGGTCGACGATTCGCCAATGATGAGGAGGTTAAGGACGCTGTTTGGGCAGGGTTCAGAGAGCAGCAGAAAACAGACTTTTTTGCAGACAGTATTAGCTGATTGATGCCCCAGTGGGAGTCCTGTATTGTAGCAGGTGGAAATTTTTTTTTAGGACTGCGTATCTATAATAATGACTATAAGATGCTCTTCTTTCATATAAACAAAGGTATATATTAATACTTTCATTTAATCCATCCCAGTGCCCTTTGAATCACTTTCATTTGAACATGCCTTATAATTTATAATTGCAATTGTTGTTTGTTTAAAGATTAATATTGTGAGTAACAAATGTTGTGGGTTAAACTTTAAATTTTTCCTTTTAATGATCCATTACATTTTCTTTTCAAATTTTTTTTTAGAATGAGACATAAGGTACATATTACAGGTGATCAAATGAAATGCAAATTGAAGGTCATAAAAGCTGCAATATTAAGAAATTTGTTTAAAAAAAAATGCTTGTCCCCATGGCTTATCTGTTGAGTCCTTAGCCATTGTGAGTATGAAACTGGCATTAAATTGGGCGAATACTGATAAACAGCAAGATGTCATGAAATTTGCATTTTCATAAAATCTATTTCTACTTTAAAATTCTTTGCTGAATGTCTAGATCAAGAAATATGACTGGTTAGGGATTTGTTACAATAAAGTGGTTCTTAATCTTTAATTAATGTGGTGCAGTCTCAATACCGCACGCTGTTGTTCATTGTAAACATTTCATTTACTGCTTACTTTCAATCGTGATCTTTTCCTGTCCATTCTTGGCTTCAGTGTCTCAGTAGCTTCAAATTAAGTTGTACTATTGAAGTGTAAAATATTATTCTAGAGCTCCTGCACAATATGTAAGATAATCTGAAAAGTTCTTCGTAGTCATTTTGACTGCACTGCGTTATTTGTGTAAGTTTTCTGCTACCACATTATCCGTTTTGGTTTTTTTTTGGGGGGGGGGGGTTATGGGTCTAATTGCAGGAAGACATTAGAATTTGTCTGGCAAGCAGTAAACAGAAGACTTCTCATTTACGATGTATGTTGTTTTCCAAGAACCCGATATGCATACAATGTTGCTCAGAGGTTTGCAAAAACTATTGTGAAAACTTGTAACTTTGAAGAATGTCATTTTTAAAAAGGATTATTTTTTATGATTTATTGGTTTATTAAGAAAAGAAAAAGTACTAGTTAGTCTTTTTTTTTTTATTAATCTATAATGCAACATGTCCCCATAACATAAAATGCCTGTTCCCATGTCTATCCGTTGAGTCCTTAGCTGTTACGAGTTTGAAATTGGCATTAACTTGTGCAAATAGCAATAAATAGCAAGATGTCACGAAATTTGCATTTTCAGAATTTTCTATCTGCCATTGAAATTCATTGTTGAATATCTAGATTATCAAAAATGACTGGTTAGGGACTCATCATAAAGTGGTTCTTAAAACGTATTAAGGCCAAAACGGATACTATTATTAGTATTTCAGTAATACTCAAATTTATTCTAATTTTCAATGATACTAATTGAAAAAATGGAAGGAAACATTCCACAATCTGGAATTATTTTTTTTAGGTAATACCTTTGTAGTATTAGCTTCACATTTTATTTATTACTTTCCTAATTTTCATTGCATTAGAAATAAATTGAATGGAAATTATTTTAATATTCAAATTCCCACTTGTCGGAATTTTCAGAGGAATGAATTGATTGGAATTATTTATGGAAATTTAAAAATAAAACAAAAGAATGATTGGATATAACGAAGCTGGATAATTAATAGGAAATAAATATTGTTGAAATAAAAAAGCATGAAAAATATAATCAAAAGTGTATATTGAAATAACTAAATGGTTAAAAATTTTACAAAACATAAGACTTTTGCTCACTGGCAGTATTATGAACAAGGAATCTGTTTTATTGATGAAAATAGAAAAGAAAATTCCATAGCCTAAACTCGAACCAGAAACCTTTAGCTAAGGTTCAGGATGGTTAGGGCATCAGCACGATTAGCTGAAGGTTCCTGGTTCAAGTCCAGGTTGTGGAATTTTCTTTCCTATTTTCATCATTAATTTAATAAATCCTCATTGAACATTCATAGCTACCGTAATTTCATGCGGATAGTCCGCCTCCCTGATAATCTGCAGGATAAAAAAAAGAAACACCTTTCCTGTAAAAATTTTCTCAGAAAGTCCGCGGAATATCTGAGAGTTCAAGCCTGTGTAAAAAGTTGCTCATTTCAAACCTTTCTCAAAGTAGTAATTTTAAATAGTAATTTAGCTAGTAATTTTATTATTTACATAGCCATCTTCATTACTTTTATATATTTAATGAAACTTTTATAAATTTATTATTTAAATATGTAAATAATTACAGTAATCTCATTTTAATGAACGAGCGCAACTCCTTATTTCTTCAGCAGCGGCCATGGTTCTATCAACTCACTCACTGCTAGTCGCTAACCAATAGCGATAGAGAGCATTCTATGACATCATAACATCGTCAACTAATCGTGAATCGCCAAGTACAGTGAATTCCGGCCGAGCGAATCGCCGACATTAACTTTTTAACACTTTTTTTTCTTAATAATTTATGAATGAAAAGTTATCACTGGTTAATTATTGTTCCATGGGGTTAGAGTATTAAATTCAATGTTAGAAAAAGATTGAACAAAGACTCGTTAATTTAAAACCATCAATTCAAAGGCCATCGCGTTTTTATCTACAGCAGAGAACAAAATTTGCTTGCTTTCATTAGGGATAATGCTCTGATGTGTCGCAATTTTACAATTTTACTTTAGCGTCTGTTTAGCGATTTTGCTTCATGGATTACGCTAAAGTAAACAGCTCCACAGGAATGCATCTCCCGTAACAATTACGAGCTTCTGAATGAAAGTGCTCCTTTTTTTTCTCTCAACGCTCTGATAGGGATCATTCTGTGAAACTAATATTGTATCTTTCATAACAGTAACTGACAATCATAAAAATTATGAGGTTGAAAAAAAACCAACAACAACAGGAAAATGCTAGGCCGTAGCCACCGATAAGAACGAGGCCAGGGAAGAGGGAGGACCCTGGCCGTAGCCACTAGATATGTAAAGGTTTTATGCCTTGACGAAGCCTCGATAAGAAGGACCAGTCATCAGTGGCTATGGCTAAGTTTTTATTGCATAAGTTTTATTGATTGTTAATAATAAAATCACATTCGACAGTGATCGATCGTTAACAAACGTTCATACTGGTTTCCAAGCAAAAAGATCGGGAATCACGTGACTGAAGTAGTTCAGAAAAAAATGTGTACGAAAGCTCAATCGGTGATTTAACTGTTTATCTTTTTCGTACATCTGTTTATATCACAAGTACAGAACAATCTCTACTCAGTGTTTATTTGCCTGTAGTTGCAAATTTCCAATTTTTTGTCGAAGTGTAAGCGAAGGGAAAATCTCTAAGCCATGCGATTGCCTTTTGTCTCCAAAGCTTTCCAACCCTAACATTTTCTGAAATAACTCATCCGAATTCAATTTATTTATAAAATTTTAGATAAAGTTATAATAAATTAGTTTAAACTAACTAATCAATTTCTTATTTACTGATGAAGAGTATAATTGCTTTAAACTAACTAAATAATCAGTATAAATAATCTGATTGGGAAAAGGTGAAACGAAAAAACGTGAAAACGGCGATTTCGGCTGCTTGTAAGTCAATGTTTCTCAAGCGTAGTGAAATCGAAATAAGTATTGTTATTTACTCATTTTTTTGTTCAAAATAAACATAGATTTTTGACTTAAATCTTATTCTGAAGCATTTAATAGACTGTATAGGATGTAAAATCATAGATGCCAATTTATTAATAAACATTTGAAAATCGGAAAATGTCTTTTAAACATCCGCGAGTGTGAAATTTCGTACGTTCTCTCTACATAACAGCAACTCGTTATAAAAAATGGATTTGTCCCAACATTGCCATCATATAGATGGAGCACTGTACTTCATAAATTACTATCAGAAATAAATGGGAAAATTTGTGAAATATATTATTTTGTAAACTTCTCATCTATTTCTGTTACTCACAGCCGCCGCCATCTTGCGGACGTCACTTTATAGGTTTACCATTTATTGCAATTTGGAAAGATTTGTTCCCAGATAATCTGCCTCTCGGATAATCCGCATAGCCAATTTTCAGATGAAAAAATACAGATAGTCCGCGGGCTATCCGCGTGAAATTACGGTATTCTTTAAGGAATCTATAGCCAGTGAATCAGTGGGATTAGCATTTCAGTCTCGTGTAAAATACTTTTGATTGCAGCATGAATGTTTGCAGAACCTTTTCCAGTAGGGAGCAAAGGCAAAATTTTCTTGAGCATCATGACTAACATGTTCAGGGGTTTAGTTAATTTTCATTTCATCACCCTTTCTGTTAATTTAGATAGCTCTGAGATTAAGATTTTATTTATTTTACAATATTAAATTTATAATTATTATTGTTATAGATTGGACCTGCAAAATATAGAAGATGAATTGAATAAATATGCTAAAATTGCAAGGGGAAAAGATGGACTCATATCAATTGATGATTTTGCCAATTACCTTAATCTACCTGTCTCAGAAACCCTAAGAGAGTTGTTCACATTATATGATACTGTAAGTTCATGATATCTAACCTTTTTTATTTACCGTATATACTCATGTATAAGCTAAGATTTTTTTCCCCATAAAATGCCCCTTAAAAACTTAATTCAGCTTATGCACAAGTCCTCATAAGTGACAGGCTCTTATAAGCATAACACTCTTATCTGCAGAGTTTACAAAAAACTAAATAATAATTTATTAATCTGTTTAGAATTCATTTATTACCCTTTCACTGCATAAATAAATTTCTGATAAGATAAGATTATCTACTCTTCGCAGCCTAATGACAAGTCTTTAAAAAGGCTGTGGGGTGAATCCGATTGCCACACTACATCTGTGGTGGACTTATTTTGATATGGGTGCTGGCACTTTCCAGGAAAAGTTAGAATTCTGCACTTTAATCCAAAATAAAAGTTCAAGAAAATCATAATTGTGTGCTAACAAAGACACCAGAAACCACTGTTCCACAATAAAAAGTTATGGAATTTTTATTTTGGAATAGTGGTTTCCTGTGATTTGTTAGCATATCATCTTGTCCACAGTTTCTGGCTTATTTGCTTTATTACATAATTGTGTATTGAGAAAAAATTGCACATAATATTCAACAGATGATACTCCGATAATAAAACCAGGGAAAGTACGAAGCGACTGGGGAGGGGCGGGGTCAAACGAAACCAGTGTATAATAGTGGTAGGCGATATCAGAAAAGCTAACATCGATATTAAAAATTGATGTTTCTTTTTATATCGGTGTTTAATAGATGTTATGGGTCGTAGCTTTAATCATCTATCAAATGTACTTTTTAAGCACTAAACATCAAATTTTTGTTGTTCAATAGATAACGAATTCAAAATGGTTTAAGAGTATCAAAACGAAACATCGATGGTTCAAGAATATCGAAAAATTTGATGTTGATATCTTTGAACATCGATACTATTGCCTAGCACAGATGTATACTTAATATACCTTACATCACATTGCACAGTATACAGAATATACAGTGCATTATTTCATATCTTTTTCCTCAATTTTCCATCCACTTCTCCATTGTCAAAAGCTAATGTTCAAGATGGCGATGATCTTGAAGTCAATTACCAAAAACAAGATGGCGACGATCTTTCATGTAAAAAGTTACGGTGATCACGTTTCATTTACTAAGTTAACAAATTCTACTACCTTGCCTTCGTTTAGTCGTATATTGCTAATAATTGAACAATACAGGCACCATGTTAAGTAAATTCATAAAAGTAAAGGTGGAAATTGAAATAAGATTTCGACTTGTAAACTTTTTCAACGTCATTGCATTCATAGCAAGTGCGTCCTGAAAATTGTCCGAGAATGTTTTATAAAGAACGTGAATACATTTATGATGAATATTTATTATTGCATACCTGTAAATAATTACAATATCATTTCAAAAAATAAAAACACATGTAATATATCTGTAACTATTTTCCCGTTTTTTTGCTGGCTACTGCTCGAGTCTTGCTGTTTTTTCCACTTTTTGGGGTCAAATATCGGGGGTTAGCTTATACATCAACATATATGGTATTTTTATTTTTGCATTCTCTAAGAGGGTGTATTCTATTTAGAAAATCCTTTATACAGGGTTCGTTTTAGGTGGGATTTATGGGACACGCCACCCCGTTTGCCCTTTTGATGCAAAATTTCCACCCCGCTGCCTTTAATACTGATCATGTGCCCTGATACCCAAAAACGCACCCACAAAGGAAAATCTAAAAATTTTGTAAAAGGGTTAAGGAATTTCAAAAAGAACTATGCATTTTTTTAAGAAAAAAAAATCTATTTTGAAAATTAAGTGCCCTTTTTTTTGATAACGTCGTGCCCTTTTTAGCCCTTAGCACCCTGCCGTTTTTTAAGTCTAAAATGAACCCTGTTTATATGCCTTTTAAACATTTCTTTAGATTTTAAATTTATTAGGACTAGATTTGGTTCATTTAATTCAGCTAGCAAAAATCTTTAAATTAACCATTAATAAAGATTAATATTTATGTTTAGGATGGCACAGGTAAAATAGACTTCAGGCAATATCTAATAGGATTATCTGTTATCGCCAAGCCTGCGAATACTGAGGAAACAATTCAAGTTGCTTTCAAGGTATGGTAGATCTTACAGTCATCTTATATATAAAATTCATTTTCTGTTTGTTGTTTGTTTGCCTACTGGCAGATTTTGCCATTGGATGGCGCTAACATCGCAGGACTATAACCTTCTCTTTCCACCGAATATTTCGACCATTTCGAATTCGTTCATTTGGTTGCATCATGATATTTTAATCCTCTTTTCTGCTATATTTATTGAAGAGTAGAGATTCTGAATATCTTCTTTATACAGTATATAAAAATTCAGTGTATGTCTGTAAATGTTCTTAAAATTTTTGAACCACTTATCCGATTCAGCTCATATTCGCACCATATGTTCGTTAGATTCAGAGTAAGTTTAATACATGCTGTTGCCGGCAAAAAAGACAAGCCTTGGCCAATACTACCTAGAGAGAGGTAGTAATTCTTCAGCATGCAAATGTAAATCGCTCTGCATTTAATGAAACATGCATTGTGAAAGCAAGCAGCATTTACATTTTGTTTATCATCCCAGAAGTTGGATAAAACTTGTACAACTTTTTGTTTGCATAATCTAACTTCATTATCACATGCTAACAGAACATCATTCTTTCGTTGTATAAGTTTCATTGTGTTCAATAAATAATTTTTGAAGAAAAAAATTGTGGTGCATTACTTTCTGGGCTACCCTCGTATTAATAATGCTTGTATAAGTACAATGATATCTGATAGTTTAATCCTATTTGGCCAGTGTTATTATTCCTTTATGAACATGCCTTGTAGATAACTGCTATTGTTACTAAATTACATTCTTTTCCTTTGGTACCATCAATGTTTGCGGTTTGTCAGTGTGATTAGTCATCTGTTTGGAATTGGTTATCAACATAAATTGTTTATCAATTCATTTTAACATGTCTTGAATGAAATTTTATATTCATTAATTATTTTCGTTTTTCCGTAAATTTCTTTTTTCAGGTGTTTGACCGCCATGGAAAGGGTCACATCACAAAAGATGACTTAACGGAGCTGTTGAAACATGCTTTGAATTTAACTCCATTGGAAACCGAACGTTTATTTAATCAGGTTGATGAAAAAGGCAAAGGTTTCATCACTTACGGTAGGATTCGATAACATGTCGATTTTATTTCTTTACTTTTTTTTTCCCCTTCTGCAACATTACTGTAAATTTATTAAATCCTCAAAAAATTCTTCAGCAACCATCCATTTTGATTACAGTGTTACTAGTAAAATTACAGGTTTACGTAATCTTGTCATTTCTTTAAACGATGAGCTTAGAATCGATATCTTCCAAATAGAAGACAAAGTTAATCCCTTTGAACATAAGATATGCAAATCAAGAAAATATTTGTATCGATTGGTCACAGTAATAGTTATTCATATTAAGGTGGTTTAAATAATTCAATAAATAATTTTCAGTAATTTTTTTTTTTCTTTTCTTTGTGTATTTATTTATACACTGGGTTATCTAAAAGTCTATAACATTTTGAAACTGTAATATATCAAGGAGTTTTGGAGTAGACAACTTGGGTTAGAAATGATCAGAATGACTTCATTGGGTTTATCAAGAAATCAAAAATTTATTTGCAAAACGGAGGAGAGCGTATTGCATAGGTGGAAGGAATACTTTGCATCTCTTCTTAATCCGGTGACAACAACAACTGAGGCATACGAGGTGCACCTTGGAGCGGAGAATAGTCACGGTAGTATCACTGAAACAGAAGTCAGATGGGCAATTAAGTCCCTGAAGACTGGCAAAGCTGCAGGTGATGATGAAATCCGGTCCGAGATGTTAAAGGCCTTAAATCAGGATGGTATCCTGTGGCTGACTCGAGTGTGTCAGGTTGCTTGGATATCTGGACAGGCCCCTAAGCAATGGCAGACAGGAATTGTGATCCCTATCTTCAAAAAGGGAGATCAGAGGGATTGCAACAACTATCGAGGCATCTCTTTGCTCAGCATTCCTGGGAAAGTGTACGCTAAGTGTCTGGAGAAGAGAAGTCGGGAAATAGTCGACTCCAAACTGTCGGGGGAGCAGTGTGGTTTCCGACCTGGCCGAAGCACGACGGATCACATCTTTGCTCTAAGGCAAATCTTTGAGAAATCCTGGGAGTATGCAAAAGAGGTCTACACTTGCTTTGTGGACCTCGAAAAAGCATATGACAGGGTTCCTCGGGAGAAGCTCTGGCAAGTGTTGCAAGAGTATGGAGTGGATGGGCAATTACTGGTTGCTATCATGTCTCTGTACGAAAGCTCTGAGATGTGTGTCCGGATAAATGGCATTAAGTCAAGACCGTTCACCGTGGGTGTTGGACTCCGCCAAGGGTGCGTGCTGTCGCCCATCTTGTTCATTATCTTTATGGACTGGATAGACAGGGGCAGCCGAGGCGATGAGTGTGTTTGTGTGGGCGACTGCCTGGTGGAGAGGTTGCTCTTTGCGGACGACCTTGTCCTGCTTGGGTCTTCTCGCACGAACCTTCAGCATGCACTAGACCGGTTTGCAGCCAAATGTGAAGAAGCTGGGATGAAGATCAGTGTGGCTAAAACCGAGGTTCTGGTCCTTTCAAGACAGCCTGCTCAGTGCGCTCTCCATGTTAGGGGAGCCTCATTGAGACAGGTGGAGAAGTTCAAGTATCTCGGGATTGCATTCACGAGTGATGGACGGCAGGAGAAAGAATTGGATGCTCGGATCGGTGCAGCAAGCTGTGTCAGACGTGAACTGTGGCGATCCGTGGTAACGAAACGAGAGCTGGGTAACAAAGCCAAGCTCTCCGTCTTCAAATCTATCTTTGTCCCCATTCTCACCTATGGTCATGAGGCTTGGGTAATGACCGAAAGAGTGCGATCGCGGGTACAAGCGGCCGAAATGAGATTCCTGAGAGGTGTGGCAGGTGTTACCCTACTAGATAGTGTACAGCAGCACAATAAGGGAATCTTTAGGTGTTGAGCCGCTACTTCTCCGCATTGAGAGATCTCAGTTGCGCTGGTATGGCCACGTGATACGGATGCCGCAAACTAGTCTTCCTAGGCAGTTGTTATTTTCCAAGCCGGTGGGTAAGAGACCAAGGGGTCGGCCTAGAACCAGGTGGCTAGACTACATGGAGAATCTGGGTTCGAGTCGCTTGGATATTACCAGGGAGGACATGCGCCTGATGGCGGAAGATCGCGATCGCTGGAGATCCTCCATAGGGCTGCTGCCCCCGCGACCCTAACGGATAAGCGGGTTTGAAAAGTAAGTAAGTAAGCTCATTTTAGTTATATAAGAGGTGGTATCACAATATTCTGGAATAGCTCTATAATACACCAATAAATGCCAGCATGCAGCAGTAATGAGCTGTAACCTTGACATCGCTGTATTTACATCGGTATTTGTTAAATTGCTTTTAATTTTGTGATCACGTGCGTGTGCTAGTCTGCAATTATGGGATGGACATTAAATTGGAACAAAGAGCCAATGTGAAATTTTATGTTAAACTTGGGAAATCTGACACAGGGGTATTAAATGAAAGAGCCCATCTTCTCTATGACCAAAAAGGCAAGATAGAGTCTCAGCTCAATCAAGAGTTCATCCCTTAGAGTTAGACCGGCAACAGAGACTTTTTCTGTTGTTCAATGAGGCATTTGAGAAGACGGCTGCAAAGCAACTAAACCTATAGCACACGAAATATTGAATTATGCATGACAATAATTGCACCCTGTCATCGCTTACTCCTCATTCATGAGTTTTTCTCGCTAAACACAACATGTTATTGCTTCTGTGCTCATCTTACTTGATGCTTCTGCAGATTTCTTCCCTTTCCTGAAGATGAAGATCCAGCTCAAAGGTTGCTGTTTTAACACTGTTATTGTTAACCTACCGGAATCACAGAAGGTTCTCAATTCGGTTACATATATAGTTTTGAGGTCGCATTTCAGAAATAGCAGGAAAGCTGGGTCCAATCCATTGCTGAGACCATTGACTATTTTGAAGGACATGGTATTCTAATTAGATAAGTAAAATACTCCTTTTTTTAAACATAGCTAGGAACTTTTTAATATCTCCTTGTATTTCATTGTCAGATGATGCATGCCCAAAGAGAGAAGGTATAAGAGAAATGGGTTGAAAGCAATCAAAATTGAAAGTGGTACTTATTAGTATGTTGTCATTAACAGACGTCATTTTAAAATCACATTTTTCTGCAACTTCTGAAATAACAAAAAATTCTATTTCTATGGATTTAATTAAGATGTATCCATTTGCTTCTGTCTTTGAAGTGATTCATTAAAATTTCCTTATTTTTTTTTCCAGATGAATTTCGGTCTTATGCTCAAAAGAAGCCTGAATATGCGAAAATTTTTACTATTAATAGATTAAAATGGCTGAAAAAGGACAATGCCAAGAAAAATAAAACCATAAACCTTGATGGTGCAGGTGATGTGAACAATAAGCTGAAGAAGGAATGAAAATCTGATTTTACTAGTTCATTAATCAAGTGACTTGTTTTTTAACAATGAATTCCAGTTGTGTAGACATTCTGTGCAAGGAGAAAAATAAAAGGTTCCAAAATAATGTGACGTCTTTTAAAGGATTATAATGTGGCTATGATATAGAAGAAAGGGAAAAAAAAAATATAAAAGAAATAAAATTCTTTGATAGCTCAGGCAAAAGTGATTTTTGTAATTTTGCAAGAATGAAATATAATTTTAATTTTATTCTATTATTGTTCAAACTAAAACAGAAGAAAAGGTTGTCAAACAGCTGCATTAAGCAGTCTTGCAAATTTATGTAGACTTACTTAAAATCACTTATTGTTTTCCTGATAAGAGTTTCCATTTTACATTTCGTCAGAATGATCTTCATGTTATAATTGATCTAAACAAAATTTATTTTATTTTTTAATTGCAAAATATATTTTGTATAAGGTTTTTCAAAAAGTGATTTATATTTTTCATTTTGAAATGCACCATGTAATAATCATTCCGTTCAGGCTTCTTTAATGACAGCTGATTGATTTGGAGATTTCTTTAATAGACTTATGATTGCACTCACTGCAAAGATGTTGTGCTCCCTTCCCCTTCTTCCATAAGTCTGTTGAAAATTGAATTGCATAAAAGTAATTACTTAAGCAAATCCCATGTTAATTGAGAGCATATGCTTAAAAATTCTTTGTACTTGTAAAGAATTTTCTTCCTGCCCCTGAACCGATTTTTCACGATATATTTTTTTGTTACTGTATAATTTATTAGGGACTAAGTGTATAAAAATAGTTTTGACATTTTGAGAACCATCTAATTAACAGAAAGGGTATTTTTCTTACAACTTAGATATACAATGGTCCTCTGAAGTATTCTCAGATTCCCACTTTGTCCAGTGATTTTTTTTTTTCTTTTTAATTCATTACTTGTTGCCATTTGATTATTTATTTATTTGTCAGATTATTCCGTTTTAAATATTTTGACAGAAAACTTGTAATGAATTTGGAATAAGAGTTTATCTACAACACTGAATTTCTATTGCTTTTTCTTTTCTTTCTTTCTTTTTTTTTTTTTTAATAATTTTAACTTTTCATATTCTCATTTCATTCTCTCTTCATCCTTTCTCAGCTTGCCTTAAATTATTTGAAAATTATATCAAAATAATTTTAAAATGGCCTTGAAGTTAAGTTTGGCAGGTGAAAGACTTAATTAGCCCATGATTTGTACTGCATAAGGGCTAAACCATTGCACTATACTATTCACTCAAATTGCCTTGCTTTAAATGTTTCTTTCAAAGGATAAATTAGAGTTTACGTCAATTATTTTCTTCCATTTTCATCTCAGGATAGTCTTTTTTTTCTGAATTCTAGTCCACTATTTATAGTTTTTATTACACATTAAGATAGCTTTAATATTTCTTTGATTACAGTGTGATATTAAAATAATGTTTATATTTTCTAATTCATTTTTTATTTTTATTAAAAAAAAGTCAGAATTAGTTTTTTGAATGATCAGCAAGTTTGTTAATAATAATTAAGCAATATTATTAAATAATACTTTCATATTTCAGTCATGTCAATGAAGAGGTTACTTAATTTATGAAAACTTATCAGTATTATATTTTAAGGAGTAGTTTAAATTTTTTTTTTTTTTTTTTTTTTTTCATTTTTCTAATCGGATGTGGTGAAACTTCATTTTTATTATATCCCTGCAATTTATCTTTTTAATTTATCTTTTTTTTTTAATTTTGAACATTAGCTATTTATGGATCTGGCCATTTATTTCGTTAAAAAGGAAATTTAAGATAATTATTAATTTCAACATTTTTGGACTAATTCGATTGACTGATTATAAAAGTTAAAAAATGAATTGTTACTGTATGATGCAACAAGATTATTCTTGCATTAGTAAAATAAGCTTACAGATTGCAATAGATGACTTTAGAACAATATATACTGGTATTGAAGTTTTAAAGACATATCAGAACTAAAAATGAATAAAGTAATTTGGTTAATAAAAATTAGATATACATTCAGAATTAGAAGTTTATTAGATAAACATTTTTGTTTAGGTCAGATTATATTGGATTTTATGTTGTGAAAAATTATGAATAGTGCCTTCCTTAAAATTAATTCTCGAAATTAACAAACTGTTTTAGCTATTATATATATGCTAAAAATTTTTTAGTTTTACTGTTGGTTTATATTACTTTTTAGGGAGAAGTATATAGAGGGACATCATCTTATTTATTTCAGTTATAATTTTTTTTACGACCTTGCATTTTTTTATTGAATAATGATTATGTTTCTATTTTAATGAACACTGTATAACAATGTTGGAAAAAAATGAATGAATTCTGTCTACAGCTAAAGAGCCATAGAATTATTCTTTTCTTGAAAAGCAATTCAGGGAATGGAAGCAGATTAGTTTTCTTATTAACTTTTGATATAGCATATTGGGTGAGATAGGATACTTTTCTGAATATTTTATATTGCAAAAAATTATTGCTACATTATCCAGATATTCTGATCTCATCTTTTTTGTAATCCTAGAATTTTTTTAAATCAAACAGTGATGCAATATTAGCATTAAATCTATGCATTCTTAACAAAAGAAAATGCTCTTAAAAAGGAAAAAAAAAATAAAAATGAGCTACTTCTATTAGAACACACAAGGCTTTTTGTCTGAGAATATATTTGCATGCACATTGTTGCAGTGTTCACATTAAAAGTATTTTTCATTACTTTATTTTTCACCTCTTGTCTCCAAATAAACATTTACTTTGAGAGGTCCCTTCAAATAACGTAAATCGAAGTTTCGCTGTATATACTTGTATGTATATAAATATATATATTTGTTTTTTTTTGCTTTTAAGTTGTTTAGCTTTATTGGCTTTCTAGTTTATTGTTCTATATCTGCCAGTGCATTAAATGATAAAAAAATGTCTTATTTCTATGTTGCAGTTAGAACCAAAGTGAGGAAAATGTTTTTGCAAGACCTTTTATATGTAATTGCAGTGCACATGGCAGTTTGCAGCTGTATCCAATGCTCCAGTTAAAAAATTCCAATGGTAGTTAAGATTATTAGTGATACTTCACTTAGAACAACAGAGAAGCGAGCACATCTATCTTCTTAGTTCTTTTGCTTTAAGAGCAGAGGAAGAGCAGCTCTTTGAAATGTGCAGCAGCTGAAGATTTTTTATAGAAAAATTTGCAATTGCTTTTCTTAAAACCGTTTGTCTTTGACTTGAATATTCATTAATTGTTGCTCTTTGTCATGTTACACTTATGCAACCCATTAAATCTTGAACATGCTTAGTTATATTTTTCTCCCATTATCATCACCTACATCATCATATTTCGCTCAGAATCTGTTTTAATTAACATGACATTCTCGTATTGCAACATGATGCAAATCATTTTCAATTTTCAGCCAAGTTTGTTTGATTGATTATCTTTTTCCTGTGTTTTGATCTCTCTCTCTCTTTTTCCCCCCTCTGCTTTATTTGTTTAGTTATTTATATTTTTTTTTTGCATAATAATTACATTTTAGTTCAAGAAGAGGAAAGTAAATTGTAGATTTTGTTAATTCTTTAGTATTGATCTCACTTTTAATGTTTCATGCAGAAAAAATGTTTATAAAATGGCAACTGTAGACATCGCTATGATATAATTATACCTAGAAGATCCATTTTAGCGAAGAAAGTAAATTACTTGTAATTTTCATAATCCACTTTAATTTAATTCACTTTTTTTAAGCCATTTGTATAATTGATACAAACTGAGTCATAAATTTTAATACTGTATATTTTTGTTAGGTTCTCAAACGAGTAATACATTTTTCATTAGTTTTAAAATGAAAAATTGAGATTACAATTAATTTTTTTTGGACTGAAATTTGATTAAAGAATTAAATATTGTAATTTTGCAAATATGAATTGCATCAGGTGTCTACTCTCAATTTTCATATTTGTTATAGCCACTTTGTTGTCCTCACAACTTTTTATGGTTTAATTAAATCATTTGAGTTATTTTGTTTCCCTTTGGTATTTATATGTAATCATGTCATTCTTCAAGAAAGTTTTAGTAAAAGGTGGACAGCAGAAAATTTCTTGTGAGTAATTGGTTTTATTAATTATATTTAACCAAAATTATATTAAGTTTCTTTCAGTGTTGTGGATAAAAAGTGATTTGTGATATTATTTATGTTTTATTTATTTTTCCCTCAGATTACAAAGTTTCTGGTCTCAGCAGATACTCTTTTTAATAAGAAATTGTTTGTTTGACCTTAAGTATGATATTGTACTCGTAAGCCACAATGTATATTTAAGAACAAAAAAAAATTTCAAAGGAAAGCTTAAATCATAAATTCAAAAAACAACAAAAAAGGCAAAAAAAAAAAAATAAATAATAATAATAAGTAAAAAATTTTTGCAAAGAAATATTTAGAGAATAAGGTATTCAAAAAATAAAAATTATTAAAAAGTTGCAATTAAAGTAATTTCAATAAAAATTAAGATGAACTTTTAATTCATTTGAAATTATTTATTCCTTCTTATTTCTTACATTTATTTGAAATTTTTAATAAAAAAAATAAAATAAAAACTTCATTATCCTTGTTTCAATCTTTAAATGTTATGATCGTTGCAAAATTGTTTTAATTCACAGTTTGAACAAACACGCAATTTTCTTTTGAATTATGAGTTTTTAAAGTACATGTACAGCCTGCGACAAAAGTTTAAGTTCACTGATTTTTTTTCTACTTTATTTAAAAATGGTCAGAGATTTGTTCATTATTATCTTTGATGTTGTTAATTGGTCAGTTACTGAAGCAGCATAGTTAGTAACACCAGGTTTCACAAATTTTTCAAGATTAGTTCGCAGATTTTTCTTCTGTGATCAAATTCACAAGAGTTGAAATTAGGACACTCCATTAATTTGTTCACAACAATTTTCTTTAAAAAATATCATTACTTTCAAACCAGTTGGGAGTTCTGATAAGGCTAAGCTGAAAACGACCGATAATTATTTTTTTAAATAATTATAAACATTTTGAATCAGCAATGGTGGCACTCTCCACTCCTGTAAATTACGATCACTGAGAAAACGTCTTTTTTAGATACAGGTATCATCCTCTAATGCCAAAAGGACTGTAATGATGAGAGAGTCCCTGGGATAATGTAGGACTCTTTTATCTTGATATTTTATCAGAGAGTATTGAATTTTGTGATGTTGTTCTTTCTAACACACAAGCAACACATTTCACATGTTCTGCAATAACTTTCACTATGTATCCATCACTATTATGTATTTGTTAGGATAGTTGGTACATGATTGATTGCGACATGCAATTCAGAGCGTTTAATATATTCAGAACCTTCTCTGAAAGTGTCTAGTTTGCGTAACTGTAGTTGGTTTCAGAATGTTTTTTGTCGTTGATGCATCCACTTTCATATTGCTACTTTCATTTTTCACACCATTTTCACCGCAACACTTGTTATGGCAGCCTCCAGATTGTCGGAGCGTGGCAAAGAGTGCCTCAACGGTTAAGCCCCATTTGGTCGCCTCCCATTTGGACGCCTCCCATTTAGTCGTCCTCCCATTTGATCGCCTGTTCTTTATTCAGCCCATAGGGCCTTGATGAGCCACGGTAATAAAATGTATTTTTCTGTTTGTGTTACTTAATTACATGTTGATGCCTTATTAATAGAGGTGTGCGATGGTTTAAAAACCACCATTGGTGGCACCATCGATGTTATGAACCATCAACGAAACACAATCGATGGCTACAGGAATACCATCGATGGTTCTTTTAATTTTTTATCTCAATAAAATAGCATAAAATCACATACTTAAAGCGTAGACTACAACAGACATTTTATTACTGATAATTTGACAAATGTAAAAGTTGGGTTTAACAAAATTTATGCAAGACATTCAAAGGCATCGATTGTAAAACCAACAATTTGTCCAAATGCTTTGGACTTAACATGATCCTTTTTTTTCCAATGGTGCAACCTGCTTCATTTACTTCTTAAATTAAATTAACCACATTGAATTCTTTTTGAATTTTTTATATTAAAAATACCATATTTATTCTCAATGAAAATGAGGAATAAATATGATATTTTGATATATGATTTTTATTTTAAATATTATTAATTAATAATTTTTGGCTTTATTAATTTTTGTTTAAATACAGTTAGTTAATAGAAAGTCTTAGAGGATGCAAGCGACGAAATGGGAGGCGATCAAATGGGTCAGGTCAAACGTCCAAACGGGAGGCGACCAAATGGCGCTGAAATGGCGTCCAAATGGGAGGCGACCAAATGGGGCTTCACCGCCTCAACAGGGTCACTTGAAAACTTCCTTGTCAAGACAAAGTTAAATTTATAGGTAGTCAGCAATTCTGTGATACATTCAGCAACTGACAGGAATGTTAAGAATCGATGACAAATGTGTTCTGAAGCCAATAAAGACGTAATCTTTACAACTATAATGCCGTGAATCTGCAAAAACTTTAGTCATGTACTTTGTACAGTCGCTGACATCCATGCACGTAAACCATTTGAAAATTGTTTGAATAAAATCAATGCACCTTACAGACGTACAGACTAAATCTGGTGAAAAATAATGGCGATTGTGAAAAGTCTGGCGAAAATTTTAAAGCTGTTGTAACAGAAGGAATAAAATATCCACAGTAAGTTTAAAATTCATTTCTTCCATACTGTTGGTTCAACATGCTTCTTTGATAAGAATCGCATCAGCTTCATCATAGAATTCATATTGTTTTTGAATATCCTTTAAATTTTTGGTATAAGCTTATGTGTATTTTAGTATACCAAGGCTCATGAATACTAATTCAGGATTCGTTAATACTTACGGAAGTGTTAACGCATTAGCAGCATATACTTTCAGTATAATTTCTTCTTATGCAAATTCAGAGTTATCCGTCGCTAAAAAGTTGGTCATCCGGACCGCGACACTGTAAGCTGACATCTTAAGTCCGCTACTTCATAAAACTTGGGGAAAAGTCAATAAGATCAATGGAAAACCAGATATTTACAAGCACTTAATTCATGCAAATTTGTTGAAAGTTGATTTTTCTGTATCGGACATGACCTTCCAACAAGTCCCAAATATTCTCTATAGGGCTGAGTTCTAGGGTAGTCAGGGTAAATGATGGAAATCATCTTCGTGCTCGCTAAACCACTACTGAACAAACTGTGCGATGAACAGAACCATTGCCCATGAAGAAGCCTAAATGGATGAAAAACAGATGATGTCCGGCAAATACCGGACGGTTGATAATCCTATGCTCAGTGGATTTCGTGTTATCTAGTTTAGACAGAGACTAAGGATCATTTAAGTACTCTAAATATTGCCATTTCAAGATTCCAGTCAGCTGCTTCATTATTTCAATCGTGGAAGGCTCCAGCTAGACGGAACGTCAACAATTAGTCCCTTTTCAAAGCCCATTAGGTCCTCATTTTTCCCTGTGTCGACAGCTCTATGATTAGATTCACTTGAATCACATGACCTCAAACTATTTTGATTAAAGCAAATTTTCATAATTTCACGGATGTTTCTCATTCATTGGCCAATGTGTGTATTGCTGACAACAAGCTGGCATTGTACTTAAGAAATTGTTGTCCTCGGAAATGGCATTGGCGAATCACAAAGGTGTTAATTAAACCTGATATCTCACATATGAATGTCCAACATTCACTCTACTAACTTTTCCTCAGATAGAAACTTTAACAATCAAGAAGCTGAACAAAGAGCCTTTACCAATTTATAAGTCTAGATCTAAAACGTTCTTTGAAACTAGCATAAATATGCTTCGTAATCGACGGGAGAAAAGTATTGCTGCACACGATGCATACTTAGAAGAAAATATTTTAAAATTTTCTTTTCCCATATGCCGATAATGTCTTTTACGTACCCTACCTATGCAAAATCGATTGTTGATATGGAAGAAACCGATGAAACAAAAGCACGTTGTAGATGAATTGAAAAAATAATACGGCACCATTCTGATGGAGAATGTCTAATGCATATGTATTCTGATGGACTAAGATGGCCAAAGCTATTGTTAGGAGAGGAAATGAAAACTATTTATAGTCAAAAATAAGGAATTACTTCAACAAGGATTCGACCCGTTTGTTTGTTCCACAATTAGTTTGCAGCCCAGTAACCATGAGACTTGTGCATATCTTTCCGCGTAATCTCCTAGAGCCCACTCCAGCATTTACGTCGCCCCGGACAAAAGACAAATTGCCGCCCCTTAAACGTATACTTTTTGAAAATGTATATTTTTTATTTTAAATAAAATCGAATGGCTTTAAATTATACTTACTTGCTTTTCAAACCCACTTATCCGTTAGGGTCGCGGGGACAGCAGCCCTATGGAGTATCTCCAGCGCTCGTTATCTTCTGCTATCAGGCGCATGTCCTTAATGGTAATACCCAAGCTACACGAACCCAAATTCTCCACACAGTATAGCCACCTGGTTCTAGGCCGACCCCTTGGTCTCTTACCACTGGCTTGTAAAACTGCTACTGCCTAGGAAGACTAGTTTGTGAAATTCTTCACGTGCTCATACAAACGCAACTGAGATCTCTCAATGCGGAGAAGTAGCGGCTCAACACCTGAAGAGTCCCTTATTGTGCTGCTGTGCACTCTATCTAATAGGATAACACCTGCCACAGCTCTCAGGAGTCATTTCGGATGCTTGTACCCGCGATCGCACTCTTTCGGTCATTATACAAGACTCATGACCATAGGTGAGAATGGGGACAAAGATAGATTTGAAAACAGAGAGCTTAGCTTTGTTTCCCAGCTAACAGATCGCCACAGTACATGTCTGACACAGCTTGCTGCACCGATCCGAACATCCAGTTCTCTATCCTGGCGCATGTTTCAATGAGGTCCCCTTACACGGAGAGCGCACTGAGCAGGCTGTCATGAAAGGACCAGAACCTCAGTCTTAGCCGCACTGTTTATCATCCCAGCCTCTTCACACTTGGCTGCAAACCGATTTAGTGCATGCTGAAGGTTGGTGCGAGAAGACCCAAAAAGGACAAGGTCTTCAGCAAAGAGCAACTTCTCCACCAAGCAGTCTCCCACACAAACATACTCATTGCCTCGGCTTCTATCTATCCAGTTCAAGACGATAGTGAACAAGAGGGGCGACAGTATTCACCCTTGGCGGAATGCAACGGTGAACGGTCTTGACGTAAAGCCATTTATCCGGACGCACATCTCAGAGTTTTCGTACAGAGACATGATATCAACAAGTAATTGCCCATCCACTCCATACTCTTGCAACACTTGCCAGAACTTCTCCCGAGGAACCCTGTCATATGCTTTTTCGAGGTCCACAAAACAAGCGTAGACATCTTTTGTATACTCCCAGGATTTCACAAAGATTTGCCTTAGAGCAAAGATGTGATCCATTGTACTTCGGCCAGGTCGGAAACCACACTGTTTTCCCGACAGTTTGGAGTTGACTATTTCCTGACTTCTCTTCTCCAGTCACTTAGCGTGCACTTTCTCATGAATGCCGAGCAAACATGCCTCGATAATTGTGCAATCGCTCCGATCTCCTTTTTTGAAGAAAGGGACCACAATTCCTGCCTGCCATTGCTTAGGGGCCTGGCCAGATATCCAAGCAACTTGACACACCCGATTCAGCCAGAGGATACCATCCTGATTTAAGGCCTTTAACAACTCAGACCGGATTTCATCATCTGCAGCTTTGCCAGGCTTCGGGGACTCAATTGCCCATCTAATTTCAGCTTCGGTGACTATCGTGACTATACTCCGCTTCAAGGTGCACCTCATGTGCTTCAGTTGTTGCTGTTACCGGATGCAAAGTATTCCTTGCACCTACGCAATACACACGGTTTTCAGAAGTCTCCCATTTGAACTCTAAATAATGTAGTTTGTGATGAAAGAGACTTTTTCCACGAGGCGGCGCACGGTCTGCCAGAATACCTTGTTTGCCGAACTTCAAATTCTCCCCGAATTCTCCCAGGCCTTGGCTTTAGCTGTTGATACTGTCTTAGTTGCTGCTTTTCGCGCCTCAGTGTACCGCACTCGACTCGAAGGTGACTTATTTGCAAGCCATAGCAAATAGGCTTAATTTTTTGCCTTGACAGCTTCTTGGACTTCACCGTTCTACCATACAGTTTTTTTCTCACCGCCCTGCGCCACCCTCAACCACTTACGACCACAGCACAATGCAACCGAAGTTATTACAGCAGCTTTATGCCAAGTTTTTTGAAACTTGAAGATACGTTATCTGCAAAGGTCTTCCTCACAGCTCTATCCTGCAGTGCCTCCCATTTGATGCGCCAAGTCTGTCTGGATCTAGTATCATGGTTGGCACGGTTTCAGAAAACCGCAAAGTGCAGACAACAAGGTTTTTGATCAGATGATAGTTCTGCCCCTCTCCTCATACAATTATCCAATGCAGATTGGAATAAGTCAACTGACACGATTACCAAATCAACCAATGACTTCTAGTCCACTGCATTTCTGTACCAGGTATACTTATGGACATCTGTGATGGAAGAAGGTGATCGTGATGGAAAGTCCATGGTTATAACAGAGATCCAACAAGCACCTGCCATTCGCATTTAAATCACCATTCCTCATTGGGTCACCATTCCTCCCAATCACGCCTTTCCATATTTGGCCATTAGTCCCTACGTATGCATTGAAGTCGCCAACCAGGACGACAGAATCTGAGCTCCTTCGCCTGCTGAGAGCAGCATCAATTTCATCTAGAAAGAGTGGGTACTCAGTGATTGCATTCGGAGCATATGGAACGAACAAAAACAGAGAGACCGTTACCCTATCTGAAGCCTCAGGTGAGAGTCTTCTACCTAAAGGGATCCATTCTGCAACACAATCTGCCAGCCGGGGACTTGAGAGTATCCCCACTCCTACCTGGGCAGTCATGCTAGAGTCGACACCTGAGTAGAAAAGCTTCCACGCTCCTTCTAAGTTCACAGTTCCAGAACCCGGACGTTTCGTAGAGTTCTAGAATACAGAGGGTGGCCAATAATGTTTTGAAACAAATCTGAAAATTCATAGATCCTTCTGCGTTAAAGGCTAGAACGCTGCTGCATGCAAATTAAGTAATCTTGATTTCCCACGTGTTATGCAGTTTCAGTGTGAGCACATGGAACCATGCCGCGGCCGAGAATGACCTCCAATTAAAGGGGGGAATTATCAGTTTTTACGACAGAAATGGCCCACATCTCAAATTATAAAAGATGTCAAGCAGTCTAACCGTGTTGTAACGGAAATGAAAACCTCGGCCAACAAACCCCTAACAGCCACAAAACGGAAGTAACAATTGGGAAGTTCACAAGTGGTTCCAGTATCCAAGTTGAAAAGGCTCAAGAAAATGGCCAAATCAGACAATGTTTCGAGTCAGCCCGATTGTTGCATCTTCATAGATCAACGGTACAATACCATCTGCGGTAAACATTCAACCTGAAGCTACGGAAAAAGAGGCCTGGAGTGTCACCGGCCAACATAGAAAAACGGCGGCAAAGATCATGGCCCCTGTACCGTTATTTGCTGAAAAATGACAAAAAATATCATAACCACAGATGAGGCCTGGTTCTATCTGTCGGATTGCAAAGGTCAACGACGAGTGTACAACGCTATCAAAGGTGTGCCGGTTCCCGAAGCACCGTCATCAGGAAAGTGACACATTCAAAGGGCGTTATGGTATGGAGAGGTATTTGCTACAACGGCAAGACAGCACTGCGGTACATCGAGTCCGGAGCCAAGATAAACACTCAATATACCTCCAGAAGATCATCAAACTATTTGTGACCAAGGATGCCCCTCGATTATACCCCAACGGTGGCGCGATCCTCCATCAGGATTCAGCACCATCCTATCTGGCACGGAACACGCTGCAGTTTATGGAATGCCAAAAATTCTCATACACGGCTCAAAACAATTAAAGGAACACTTGTAGAATCCCCTACAGAGGGCGTAAATAATACTTTTTAGCAATTTCATCTTCTGCAACATTAAATCTACTATCTCCCTCATAGGAAATGGTTGAAGCCAACACATTTTGCTGCCAGATATTCTGAGAAATTTGCATAGCAATATCCCCCCGGAAAACAAAGTGGTTACCTGCCAGTACACTCTTTGCTTGGAGATAACGGTCGAACATTAGAAGGTGCAGGCATTCCTGGAACATTGTTGTTAGTGCTCTGACATGCCACGAAGGCATCTTGAAGCAGTAGAAGCTGCGAGAGCCGTAACATTGCTCCAAACGGGTCAATCATTTCGAACTGTGGCAAATGCCCTCAATATGTCCTCTTCCGTCATTTTCCGACTGGACACGATTCCAGACGACTGGCCAGTACACGCGGACAGCTGGGCAAGGTCGCCGACGCTCAACAACCGCCAATCAAGATCGTTATGTGCGGACTTGTGCCCTGCGCCGAAGAAACGCAACGGCCAGAGACCTGAGAAATGACCTGCAGATGTCAACTGGGGTAGCTGTTTCAGATCAAACAATCCGGAACAGATTACGGACCAAATCGAGTGCCTAGGCTAACCCGCCAGCACATACAGGCACGATTAGAGTTTGCATATCAACATGTCACTTGGCAGCTTCGCCACTGGCGTTCTGTTCTCTTCACAGACGAGTCAAGATTCCGCCTGGCCCGCTGCGATGGCCGTCTACGTGTCTGGAGACGACGTGGTGAGCGAAACACCGACGCAACAGTTTGCGAGATTGGCTGAATGGGATGTTGTTCCATTATGGTTTGGGCTGGCATCTCAATAGACCATCGAACGGATCTTGTGGTCGTCCGAGGGCGAATGACCGCTGACGTTTACATTCGTGACATTCTGGAAGAACATGTGATTGTTGCTGCACATGGCATGGGGCCTGGATTCCTTCTGATGCAGGGTAATGCTCGTCCTCACACTGCAGCTGTCACTCAAGACTTCCTACTGATGCATGGCATTCAGACCATGAGGTGGCCTGCAATGAGTGCAAACCTAAATCCCCTTGAACATCTTTGGGACATGCTTGACAGGCGAATTCGACACCGCCCTTCAGCTCCAGAAACACTGCAACAGCTCATTCAGGCACTTACTGAGGAATGGGACTGGCTTCCCCAAGATCACATCCGTCGACTAATACGGAGCATGTCTCGAAGGTGCATGGAGGTTACTGCAGCCCATGGTAGGCATACACATTACTGAGTGGTGCAAAAACTGATCCCTGGAAGAAACAGGGCATTCGCCTCTCAACGTCCAAAGGAAATTCCACTTTGTTTTAGGCAGGGGTCCTGCAGTTTCCTGATTTTTCTTTGTTTCTTCACCAGTTGTTTCAATAATGCATTCTATTGTTAAATAAACCGTCTTTTAATGATCACATACAGCGGTTTTGTCCATATTATTCGTAGTTGCTTCTGCACGCTGCTTAATAGAAGTGTTCCTTTAAATGTTTTGAGCAGTGTACATATTTCCGAAAAAGTGGATGCCACAGTCACCAGATGCGGCCCCGATGGATTTCTTCGCCTGGGGTTACCTTAAGCAGAGGATGCGGCACCGTAAAGTAGAGAGACTAGTCGAGCTTAAAAAGGCGCTGCGGGAGGAGTGGCCAACATGCCTCAGGAACTCATCGATAAGGCCTTGGTGGCATGGCGAAAGCGCTGCGGGCAAATCTACTATAACAACGGATACCAGATTGAGTAACTAACGCTTAACCTCTTTCCATTCAACGGCAATAAATAAACAAATTTGTTTCAAAACATTATTGGCCACCCTCTGTACCGATGATATCCAGTCGATTCGTTTGGCTTCCTCCACTAACTCGGGTTCCTTTCTTGTCATGGAGAACACGTTCCATTTGCCGAACTATTTTTCGAACGGAAGCCTCTGCTAATTCACGAACGCGGATGAATTTAACCTGCGCTGCACCTGATGCAGTATGAATTCTCTCATTTGTCGACATCATGAGATACGTCACACTTCTCAACCATGACCTTTCTGGTAAGGGTGGCCCTGAAGTAGCAGTGCTAGAAACAGCATAGCTCACAGAATCCTGGAGCACCCAAACTTCCGACTCACTGTAAGGGGGCATCCACTCAGGGGCTTTAAATTATATTTAGAAAGAAACATGTAACATAAAATGAACACTCAATAGTACAACGTAGAAAAATTAAAATGTACCTGTTCATATTTACAAATTGTTAACCAGATGCATTATTAATGCTATTACATATACTTTTCTATAAACTTAACTGCTTCTACACCAGTCTTGGGCACGGAAATGCCATGCGAGCCAGCTCGTCCTCGCGAGCAGAGACGTGCTGACAGCCAGCTCACAGAGCAGTAGCAGTGAAGTCCATGAAGGAGAAGGGGAGTTGGGTGAAGGGAATAAATACAAACTGACGAGCGATAAATTTCATTCTGAAATCTGAAATAACATGCCGACACAGAGGCGTAGCTACCATGGTTCTAAGGGGATCAGTCGAACCAGGGCCCGGATTTCGTGTTTTGGATGGGGTCAGGGGCTATTACAATGTTGCTACGCCTCTGTGGCGACGTAATACAATATCTACTATTCCAATTATGGAACAAGACACTTAAAATTGATTCAAGGAATTAAAATGTATTACAGGTTTAGGTATATAATATTAGACTCCGACCCCTCTTTGTGAAAGTGGAACCCAAACTACGAGCGCTTTCAAAAGCGTTTGCGCTCGCGGTTCATGCTCGCCAGGCTCCCCAGGACTGTTCTACGGGGCGATAAGTGATAACATACTGAAGTTTTTTTAACCAAAGAATTGATGGTCCAAAGTTCACCATTAAAGCGCTAAGGGAAAATATGAACATGCCTGCCTCGTTCTGTTCCATGCTTATTAACACTAAATGTTCTATTTTCATGTTGAAATGTTCTAATGTTTGGTAACCTTCGATTGGGGCCTTCGATTCACGTTCACGAGCAAATGTGGCATTCACATTTGTATACGAAGTGGTACCCAAAATTTCCCGAAATTGTTTTATTCTGACCGAACCGTAAAGGCTCAAACACATCTACACGGATTTCACGCGACAAGTTGTCGTGCGCGACTCAAGCGACAACTTATCTTTTAGGAACTAGTCGGACGACTCATGCGAACGATACGCGAGACTTTGAGCTCGTCCGACTTTCTTCCGCACGAAACAAACGAACCACCAATCACATCGCTCGCTTCTGCTACGTCATCATTCGCTTTCGAGTTTCGATAACAACAAATTAAAAAATGGAGGCCTGTTGAGTCGAAGCGAGAGCTGAACATGAACTAAGAACTTTCAACGATGAGTTAATTATAAAAGTGCAGAAATATTAATAA
>JAHWFO010045149.1:1899576-1947601 GCA_023313115.1 Rhysida immarginata | reverse complement strand
GCTCCGGCACTGAAAAGTCACCTGACCAAGATAGGTCTATTAACAATGTAACTTTCATTGTTTCCATCTTGTATTTTAACAATCTGTTTTTTCCTTTGTTGGAAACAATGAAGGTTGGATTGTTAATAGACCTATCTTGGTCAGGTGACTTTTCAGTGCCGGAGCCTGTATTTCTCGTTAGCCTCGCGTCTGCTGCTGTGACGTCTGCAGTAGCAGACAATTTGATAACTGCAAATGAATAATAGCTGCCAGCCTATTTTAAACCTTGGACTAATAAGTAACTTATTAGTCCAAGTTTAAACTCACTGCCAGTGGAGGAGGTGGAGGAGGAAGAGGAAGAACTAGAAGTGTATGAAGAATAAAAAAGTATTGTACTTGAGTGTAAAATACTGTAAAATTTTGTAACTCATACAATAAATGTGTACATTGGCATAACAGTCTGCGTTAAATGTTTCGGCACGCGCGTTAAATGTTTTGACAATACTTTAAATATTTCGAAGCTTGCTTTAAATGTTTCAAAGCTTGCTTTAAATGTTTCGAAGCTTGCTTTAAAGCGACTGACAAAAGCTGTAATAGTCTCTGCTGCTTTAAAAGCAATTCTCGCCTCTTCAAAGCATTGGAACCCATTTTTTCCACGGGAAAGTAGACCGCTTCTTGTGCTATAAGCGTTCAGTCGGATGAATTCCACGCATGTGTGTCTATTCTTGTCGCACGCGTCGTGCGCATTTTTTGTCGGATGAAATCTTGCGCGCAGTTTCCGTGTAGATGTGTTTGAGCCTTAAGAGGTACCAAGTTTTGCCGATGGATGGTGTTAGGGGCACATCTCAGCTGTGATTGTGCCCAAGAGGTGTCATCCTATGTCCACGCGATTTTGAATTTGAACTGTTTTTGTCACTCTTTGTGTTGGTCATGTTGCGATTTTTGATATTGAAGCTGAAGTAAACTGTGACTGAAACCCACAGACTGTTGAAAGAGGCTTTTGGTGAACAAGCTGTAGGCCAAACCCAAATTTTTGAGTGGCTTAAGCCAGGACCGTCTTTAAGATCCCCGGGCTCACTCCTACAACTGAGGAAACAGGGGCACCCAGGCTCACTCCTACATCTGAGGAAAACAGGGGCCCATCCAACTGAGGAAAGATGGCACTAGTTTAAGCGTTTCAGGTGTTCCAACCTGGGAACTTCCAGGAGTGCTTCCAGAAGTGGTGGCATTTTGAAGGCAGGGCCGTACCCAAAGGGGGGGGGGGGACTGCAGCCCTACCCCCGAAATTTGCCACCATGTCTATAAATCTGTTACATGGGGGACCCCCCCCCCCCCACAAGCCAGGATTGAGCCAGCCCCCTCAGCTCCTCCTCGAAAAAAAATTCTGGATACGGCCCTGTTTGAAGGTGACGGTGGTAATTAAAAGATCGGGTAAGTTCCGTATTTTAAAGAGGTACAGTCGTGTGCCTGCTCCATAGGAACTGAGCTTACTGGATGTTGATCGGTTGCAAAATCAGGTACTTTTACTGAGAGTCAAGGCAGATTTTACCGGGTTTTGCAAAAGTTCTGTTACACATGTGAGGACCTCCGCAAAAATGACATAACTACGTGTGTGATACAGTTAGACACACTTTTTATTGTCGGAATTGATTTTGGTGTATACACAATGCATATTAGTCGATGTAACCGCCATCGGCGGTAAGCACACGCTCTAGGCGAGGTATAAAGGCCCGAAAAACGTTACGGATGTAATCTTTCTTCTTGGCGGTCCACACGCGGTTCACAGATGCTTTCAGCTGGTCGACGTTGCTGTGACGGATCTTGCAGGCCTTGCCCTCGATATGCGCCCACACGCTGTAGTCAAGAGGGTTGAAGTCGGGCGACTGAGGAGGCCAAAAGTCCTTAGACTAGAAGTTCATGTCCAACCCCAACCACTCTTGAACGGTCTTGCCATTGTGGGCCGGGGCACCGTCCTGTTGAAAGACGTAGTCCGCATTCCTCGTCATCTTTTTCACCCAGGTCAGAACGTTCTTGATCAAAATGTCCTTGTAGTCGGCCGCGGTAAGCCTGTAACCGGTCGGGAACCAGATTGGCGGCATTTTCATACCATTCGAGGCCACGACGCCGAGCATCATCACTGACGCCGGGTGCTTGGTTGTAGTCACGTAGCGGACCTCAGAGATGTCCTGCCCGAAGCTGACCACATAGTCGTTCTGCTTGTTGACGACCGGGTGGACCGTGAAGTTTTTTTCATCAGAGAAGATGACAATGCGATTGCCATGGTTCTTCTGTTCGTTGAGAAGGCGACGACAGCGATCCCGACGTTTATCTCGCATGCCACCCGTCAGCAAAGGTCTTGCCAAGCGCCTCAAACTCTTTCCACCCCCTTCCTTGATGGCTCTGCACACCGTGGCCACAGAAATCTTGTTTATTTTAAACAGGTGGTGGCCTTACAGTATAACAGAGGGACATCAGGAGTTCCAACTAGTTTCGCCATTTATTCCCGGCTTTGTTTATTTTAATGAGTACTCCATAGTCGAATCTTACATAATTTAAGATTCTTTCTTTGCGAAGTGTGTCATTTTGAGAGTCGGGTCACGTTCGAAGGCTTTTCTGACACCCACACGATTGATAACGCGAGATCTGCCTGCATGTGGACGTTCTTTGAGGTTTTCCCGTTTCTTCAGCCTCGCGACTTTGTGGACGTTGAGCTGCTTAGCGATGTCAGACTTGTGGCCCGCGCGAAGGAGCGCAGAGATCTCGATTCTTTTACGTTCCATCGCAATATCCTTGCATCCTAATCGCATTCATTCCACCTGTATACGTTTACATTATGGTATCGCCCACGTCTTCAATAGCACCTGCTCCGTGGATGCTTCCACCCCTCCGATATCGACGCATCCGCAAGTGTAACAGAACTTTTGCAAAAACCGGTACTGGACCGTCCCTTCTGCATGAAAATAGGGTACCAGGTATACGCTTGGGATGTGCTATTCACGTGCTCAACTATGACTTAGTCTAAACCTTTTTGCACCTCGTATGTTTACAAATTCTTCATTGGTGTATTCTGCCATCAAGTACAAGAGTGTCAGGAGTAAAAGAACTATTCCAAAGGTTCAAGGAGTCAACGGTAACTAAAACAATGAAAATATCAAGGTTTAATTTGCATGCTGCTTGCATGCATAATTCAACTGGTAATGGGTTGTTGAGTGTTTCCAACATTTTTCCCATGTTTAATGGTAAACTTTGGACCATCCATTCTTTGGTAAAAAAAATGTTTAGCATGTTATCACCTATCCCTCTGTGAAGTTGATCACAGAGTTCAAAAACACTATATAAAATCTTGCACTTGGTATCACCAACGACGTATTAGCAAGAACAATGTTATTGTGTAACGAAACTGGCCCAAGGGCAGTTCTTTTATAATTACAGGTAATAAACAAATCAGTGCATGATATTTCTTCCTATTCTTGTTTCAAACAAATTCACGCAGCGTGCTGTTCTATGCGATGCGTGACTTAGATAACTGGCCTTTTTTGTTATTTAATTAAACATTCTGCTCTTTTATGGTTGTTTTCTTCAGAATTAAGGACTACAAATAGTTTTTTTAGCTTTTAGGCAAAACCAATAAATACGAAATGTACATTACATGGTAATTTTAGCCAAAGAAAAAAATCGACAGGTATAAATTTTTATTAAGTGGGTATTTAACTTACCATTATTTTGTCATATTCACATCCAAAATGCCGCCCTTTAGATTTGCCACCCCGGACAAATGTCCAGGTTGTCCGCCCCTAGAGCGGACCCTGTTTTGCATGCAACTTGCAACTTAACAATGTTATTTTAAGCCCTTATAATAAAAAGCATAACGACTGATAATGTCCAATACGTGCGAAAGCATAAAATAGGACGTAAACACTAAATAAGTTAGTCCAACGATTAGAGAAAAATCTTCTGTGATTTCTTTGTAAGAATGTTACTTTAAGGCCCTCTAACAAACAGAATAACAATCAATAATGTCCAACATTAAAAAAAAAATGAAAAAATGTATAATTCCGAAAAAAAATCTTTAAAAAATGTGGTAACGAACATGAAAAATTGATTGTTTTAATCTGACACTTACAAGGGAACTTCACGAACCTGTACTTCAGATTCACACCAAATTGAAATATGTTACTCATCTAAAGCTACTATTGATTCTGGTCTCAGAGGACGAAGGCAATGACGCTATCGATGTTGACGCTATAGAAACCGGCGACAATAATCAACACCAATGACGTATATTAAAGATAGACTCCGAATCCTATTGTTAACAGCGGCAAAAAGTGAAGCAAATTGAGCCATGATAGTTCTAGGCAGGAGTGAGCCGTGGAGTAATTAGCTGTCTGGCTGCTTTGTTTTTGAAGATTTTGGGCCTGAGGAATAATTAATTCAAAACCATTCCTCAAAGTTAAACAACTGCGTACAACTGTACAAACAGACAAGAAAAAGGATCAGGAATCATTTTCCACAAAAATAAATCAAAAATACGTAACTAAAATGAAAATACGTTACTGAAAGACAATCGAAACGAAATTGAAATTGAAACCATGATCGAAAAATTGTTTATAAAATATAATAAAATACTTCAAATACAAAGTAAACGAAAAGATAAACTTATCAGTCCGTGATCGGCGTGTGAAAGAATTATTAATCAACTACTCTCGTGTTTAGCCTTGTGTTTTGCATTCTTCACTCACTTTCGGCCATGACAGTTCTGGGCATGGAGCTTCCCAATTTGCTTCAAGTTACAACAATAGGATTCGGAGTCTATCTTTAATATACGTCATTGATCAACACCACCTCTACTCAAAGCCTGAGCGCGAAAACGTCATACATTGTTACATCACCTACGGTAGGGTATTGTTAATCATATTTCTACCAATAATAAGCCAGAAATTGTCCCTACCGTAGGTGATGTAACAATGTATGATTTTTCCGTGAGCAGGCTTTCTCTCTAGGCGGTATTGCAATAATACTGTACTGCCGACGTAGATGCTCTCGACGACAATGATGTCAAGCAACTGATTTATTTATAACATTAGATACTATTAAATAGGGATTATTTTTTTGTCGAATTTTTTTTACATTTTACATCAAAAAATTTTTGTTAATGCAAAATACTTTTTACATTAAATTTTTTAATATTTTGACGAACAAGTACTTTAAATAAAGTAAAATAATTTGAAAGGAATCAATAATTTGTGAATAATAGTGCAAACGATAAGTTATTTTTTCTGATCTATTTACAGTCGCTTCACATAAACTTCTAATACTGAGTAACCATTTTTTTTTTCATTTTAAATTGTTAGGTACCCCCCCCCCCCCGATAATGAGTTGCGCCACCCCTAGCAGCTATAACAGCACGGATTCGCCGTGGCATTGATTTAATTAGCCGCTGAAAGCATCGTTCCGTGATGTTTTTCCATGTGGATGCAACAGCTGCTCCCAGTTGATGCTTATTGGATGAAGGCGGATCCATGCCTCGAATAACCCGTTCCAGCTCATCCCAAAGATGTTCGAATGCGTTCAAATCCGAGGACTGTGGTGGCCAGAAGATAAGTTGAATTCATTATCGTGCTCCTGGAACCATTCCATGACGATAACAGCTTTGTGACATAGAGCATTATCCTGCTGGAAGTATCCTTCCGATGGGGGAAACACGGTAGCCATGAAGGGATGAACATGGTCGACAACAATGTTCAGGTAGCCCTGACCTTTAAGGTGTTGTTCTACAGGTATCAGCGGACCAAGAGCATGTCAGGAAAACATTCCCTAAATCATTACAGAGCCTACACTAGCCTGAACAGTGGAACCAGACAGGAGGAGTCCATCGCTTCGTGCTGTTGTCTTCAAATTCTGCGTCGGCCATGGTGCAATAGGAAACGGGATTCATCCGAACAGCAGACCTTCTTCCAATCGTCGACGGTCCAGTGTTGGTGAACGGGCAAATTGGAGACGTTTTTTGCGTTTTTGGGTGGAGATCAAAGGTACCCTGGATTGGCCGTCGGCTGTTGAGCCCATCCTTGCCAATGTACGGGAGTAATGCGTTCAGAGATGTCATTCTGCTGTCTAGTATTGTACTCCACGGTTAGTCGACGAGTCGTGACGTTTCACTTTGCACGAACAAGCATTCCCATCCTACGCTCACCCCTTGGATCGACGAGTCATTTGTGACCACAGGCTTGTCTCTGGATGGTTGGTTAACCAGTCCTGGTAACCCCTTGAAATTGTTGTTCAGGAAAATTCTAGAAGACGTGCGGTTTCGGAAATACTCAGTCCACCTCGCCGGGTACCAACTGTCATCCCACGCTGGAAGTCGCTCAGATCCTTTGTTTTCCCCATGGTGATGGTCAAACCACTTGCAGTTGACAGGTGTGTTCTCGCTTTATATTGGTACCGACTGTCACGTGACCAACTGATACGTAGTAATTGTGCTATGCCAACGGATTTGCATAGTCATGGGTGTTCCTAATAAACTGGCCACTCAGTATATATTAAAATTCTGGTTTTTGTTATTCAGAGAAAACAGCCTGAGACAAAACTTTTATTTAAAAAATAATTGAACAGCGATATTCAAAATATAAATAACAGTCTTGGAATAGCAAATGGTAGCATTTTATTGGAACCTACGCGTTTCGAAATAAACTTCTTCAGGGCAGGGAACGACTATAACCAGGTCGGTTCCCACCATCGAATATTTGGTAATTGTCCACCAATCAGGAAAAGACACCTCTGTTTTTCAATGGGAAAAAATGCTTTGGAACTCGAACGTTTTGGAATTTGATCGCCGTCCGAATTTCGAGGTACCACTGTATTGTACTGTACAGAAAACAAACCCTTGTACCCCCTCCCCGATTTTTTGAACCACGGATACGGGGGGTTAATTTGCTGTAAAACCCCCTCAAAAGTGTAATTCGTTGGTGGGAACCGACCTGGTTCAAACCATGTGTATTTCGAAACCCGTAGATTCCAATAAAAGGCATTTGGTAAAACACATGGTTCCAATAATCTAAATGACATTATTTTGCATAACTGAATAAGAAACTCAAACGGCATGTCTTGACCTCTGTTTTTGTAAAACTAAATTCATTTCGAATTGTATATCAACGAACTACTGGCTTTTTCAAAACTGTCCGATCACCCGGCACAACTCCTTCTTTTATGTACCGAAAATGATGGAACACCCAGAAAACGTCCATCCAAATAGAAGGTTTGTCCAGAAAGTAAGTTTGGTAGTACAAAAAAGCAAGTACACGCTCGGGAAAAAAATTACTACAAAAAATCTCCATACCTTGATTTATTTTTTTACATAGCTCCCACGATTTTGAAGGTACTTATCATAGTGGGACACAAGCTTTTATACCCCTCTTCATAAAAAAGTTGCCGCCTGTGACGTAAACCACCTAGTGACAGCTTATTTCATCTTTTTTTTGCACCTGAAGTCGTTCCTTGATGGCCAAAATTCAACAATGGTGGGTAAAAGAAGCTATCACTAGGTGGTTGACATCACGGCGGCAACTTTTATGAAAAGGGATACAAAAACTCGCGCCTTGCTATGATAAATGTCTTCAAAATGGTGGGAGCTATGCAGAAAAATAGTTCAAGGTATGGAGTTCATTTTTTGTATATCAATTTTTTTTTTGAGCGTGTAATTGCTTTTTTTTTTTTATTACCAAACGGAGCTAGCTTTCTGAACGCACCTCGTGCAATCTTTAATCTTATTTCATGATCCGTACAGTCTTCGGATCTTAATCACCCAGAAATTGAACATGTTGTGCGAATGCGACCAATTTATAGCATAGCGTCCTCGAGGTATGGGAAAATATTCCTGTACAACGTCCCGAGTACTAATGGAGTCCATAGCCAGTGGCATATGAGATATTTGACCTAAAGTAGCGCCAACCCAGTGATAAGGTGTTGAGAGTCGCTTACCATGTGTTTTTGACTGCTGGGTATAATAGAAAAAGGCTAAAAAGGTAAGTGTACACTAACGTCACAATCTTTATTTCTGCTGAAATCTTTCATGAATTTTGTACGTAAGTTCTGATGGATATTAAGCGAAAGATTTGGAAGCGGAATGACAACTCGTTATAATTCATTTATCTTAAGTTTCATGTGTTACGACAGGTTTTCCAGGTGGCAGAGAGGGCTAGGGCGTAGGCTTTCTAGTACTGGAGTCCGCCTGGTCGTGGCTTCGAATACCACCGTGGGCATGGATGTTTGTGTTTGTCCGGGCTGCGTACAGATATAACTTGTGTAAAAGGCGCAAAATGACCTAAATAGTCGACGCCAAAATTTCTAATAAACCAACCAGTTATTCCACCGCTTAAGTTAGAACTGATGAAACTCTACATTTTAGGCAAATAAATGCAGAGGTTAATTAACTTGTAGTGGATTATTCAGCGGCACGTCACCTTTCATTTACTAAGAAGGTATAGGCGTTATGTATCAATCATTAAAGTATTACATTTATTCGCACAACTATGCCGCATAAAATGGAACAATGGTGGATGTGCAAACGTAGCACTAGTGCGATCAATAAGTTCCGAGACTGTGCAGACTCGATATCTTCAATCAGGCTTGGAGGAGAGGGGAATTATCTGACCTTGGCTAGAGGTACATATGACGCGAAATGTGGCAAGAAGGAAGCAGCTCCGCAATGCAGGTTTTTTTTTATTTTTTTACAAACAATATGCCTGTCAGTGAATTGTACTGTCGCATTCGTCGGAAGGGCGTGGTGCATTAAAAGTTCGTACCGGAAGGGACGACAGTGAACAAGGAGAGGTATACACAAATCCTGGCTCGCACATCGGTCTTTCATGGTGAATCGGCCTCGGTGGCAAAGTGGTTACGTGATCGCTTCTGATGCCCGAGTACGCGGGTTCGATCCCGGCCGAGAACGACGATGATTTTCCAGGGGGATCACGCACTTCCTTCGGAAGGGAAGTAAAGCCGTTGGTCCCGTGTAGTCGTTTGCCGGCTTCACGTTAAAGAACCCTTGCGAGGCAAAATTTGCGGCCCCTGTAACGCCGTCCTGATATGACCATAGTTGTTGAAAGGTGAAGGCTGCACTGGCCAAGATGAGAACGTTAGCTTTTCCGCGCCCTCCCTACTCACCCGATCTCCCCATGCGACTTTTACCTGGTTTCCCGTCTGAAAAACGAACTCGACGGACGCCGTTTCATGAGTGCATCTGAGGTTCAGAAATCAGCGACGGCCGCCCCGAAGACCATTTTCTCCAAAGGCTTCCGGAAACATTTTCAGCAATTGCACTCGCGTAGGTGGAAGTGCATAGTTGCAGAAGGGGAATACATGTACTTTGAAGATGGTTGTGTGTAATAACAATACATCATATCCGTCAGAAAGGCCAGTCTCCGAACTTATTGATCGTGCTAGTAAATCCGAAAAGCATTGCCATGAACAAAATACACGACTACACGATCGCGGCATCGTAAAAAGCACTCTGCCCCTAAACGCAACAAACAGGTAGTGCAGCTAGTCAAATCAATGGTAGTGAAGGAAACCCAGCAACGTAAAGAGCAATTGCACATCGTATAGGAGTGCCACAGGCAACTGTTATTAGAGTCAGAAACCAAAACCTCCAATGAAAAAAACGCCATGAACTGATAATACATAGCGGAACGCAGACTCAATGAAAAGATAATCCTCGTTTGTTTTTTTTTAATGATTTTTTTTTTAAAGTGTAAAGATATTTTTTTGGACACCTTGTACTTTTTTTACGAACAAGTGGCAATATGTGGTAATTTTAGACGAGGGGCTGATATTTCTGTTCGATGGGACAAAATGTGGGTAATAAATTATTGCAATAAAGGAGAAATATCCCACTCCGATTGGGTAGGCCAATGCCGCGAGTGTTTCTCAATAAGGTTTCTAGTGGTTTCAGGATACTGCCACAGGGGCTTATTAAAGATAAGAAGGGTCTAAAAAATTCAAAATCAATTCAACATACTATCGAGACATCATCCTACATCTTTTAAACTACATGAAATTTCAGCTTTTATTTGCACATACGAATTGCTGACGAACGTCCCAGGACTACTACTGGCCTATGAAAAGCTATGAAGGAGGCGTGGCCAGCAATTGATCCTAGTGCTCTAAAATATAGTCTTATGTTGTGGAATTGCGATGTCGGGTGATTGTTAAAAACCAGGGTTATTGCATCTAATATCGCGGAATCTGGAGAAAGGAATGTTCGTTTTTTATAGCACAATAAAAACTGACCCATAAACCAGGCTCAACACCTATAAATAACTCTTTCTCGTGATACTACGATAAGGATTAAAAAAAAATAAGGTTGGTGTGGTTTGTTTGGTATTAACGTCCTTTTCAACTGCTATGGTCATTTCAGGACGGCGTTATAGGGGCCGCAAATTTTGTCTCGCAAGGGTTCTTTAACGTGCAGCCGGCAAACGACTACACGGGACCAACGGCTTTACTTCCCTTCCGAAGGAAGTGCGTGATCTCAGGATTTACCCCTGAAAAATCCTCGTCGTCCTCGGCCGGGATCGAACCCGCGTACTCGGGCATCAGAGGCTTAAAAAAAATAAGAAACGGGTATTTCGTGTGAAACAAAGATGTACTTATCCTGTGCTAGAAGATTAGTTTACATCAAATAATAGTTATTATTTTAAATCCCAAGTAGAGTCATACGAATCTATGATAATAGTCCACATCTAAAGCCATTGGAAAATCAAAGGCCAAAGTTAAGTTACGACTTCAGCTGTTGACACAATAGGCATATCTCCTTTCAGAACTGATTCTCGATAGCAGGCAAAAGATAAAGGGGGTTTCATCTATAATAAATTATTCAAAACTTTCATTGTATTGTATTCTATTTTTGTACGATTTTAACCTAAAGGAAATACAATAAGCTTAAAATGGGAAATTCTTACAATCTGTCTTTAACAGTCATAGCATCTTCTAATTTTCATTGTTTCGTTACAATCACATCAAAATTCGTACGTGCTATAAAAAATGCAACGATGTGGGCTTCAGTTTAGGCCCTAAAATAGTATCATATCTCAGAAATCTGTCAAAAATTGTTACATTGTTATGGGTAAGATATTGCTATATGTAACCATGGTAATTGGGCAACTGAACATATAAACATATTCGCAAATATCTTACTTTATAAAATTTCATAAATCTAAATTATTTTCTTATAAACATAAATACAAATTAATCTGATAATATAATAGTTATTTTTTTTCGAGGGTTTCATTTTTGACGACTAATGAAGACATCAGGTGGCGCCAAAAATAAGAAATGACGAAAGTGGCTACTCTCACGTGATCAGAAACATCTGCTGTAGAAATTCATGAGTGCAGTGAAACAGATGACGGTGACTGCTATGGCTTCAAAAAGAAGTAACATAAGGATTCTGCACCAAAATTAAAATTTTATCGCCCTGTATATGACGGTAAAAACTCAATAAAAACGACCTCGTAGTGGAGAGAACACAGAGTATCATGAGAGAACACCGAGAGAACATTGAAAAATTACCTGTATGCTTTTAATTGCCGAGATTGCCAAAAGCGTCAGCTCCATTAAAATGAGCGGTAAATATTAAATATTTGCTATGAATTGTTTTTTGTTTTAATTTTATTTTAACTAGCAGGACCTATTTAAGTTACTTTTAACATGTAAGAAAAATTCCATAAGTGTCCCAGATCAATTCTTAAGATGAATGCTTCAAGACGATTTCATTTCATTGCCTGTGCATCTTTCCTGAGCAAAGGAAAAAATATGCGTGGCAATCAAACAAGATAAGTGTAGTTCTTTTAATTTGGGTTGTAATTGAAGAATTTGGATGTATTTTAAGCATGTGATATCGAATAGTAGGCTTATAGGCATATTTATTGGGGCAGGGTAAATCGTGACAACTATAAAGTCCAAGAAATCTTTTAACTTTCAGTTTCATTTCAGTAAGACGTTTGCTTTTTTTTATGATTATCTGAGGTAGAATTTCAATTTTATCCCTTTTTACCGTAAAATTTCGAACTAATAGGCATTATTTTATTTTAAATATTCTATTTGAAAAAAATAAAATAAAAAATAATCGCACATTATTTAGACTGCTCAATTTAAAGCTTATATAAAGCATACTGTTTTCGTTTATATAAAAACAAATATTATGAAATTAATTTATAAAAATTTTTTTCATGTTTGGAACGGAATAGCTGATGGAGTCCATGTTATGTGCCTCTTCTAAGACTATTCTAAACTGATAGTCTAATTGATATGAATATCCAAAGAATTGTTCATGCTGTGGAGTGTTATGAAAGTTCAAGGATACAATTTGACCTATTGGACTAAATTAAATTTTTAAATAATTTTTAATAAAATTTGTAGGTGTAGCCTATATTAAGAGATAACAAAACACTCTTAAGTCTTTAATTCGGTTACAAGGAAGAACTGCTTGTCACTAAGTCTTTTTATCATATTCATTGGGAAACCTACATCTATCTGTATTCTTAAAATTAATTACTCGATTTCTTTAAATTTTAATCAGCCTCGGTGTCTCAGTGGTTGCGTGATTGCCTCTGATGCCCGAATACGCGGCCGAGGACGACGAGGATTTTTCAGGCGAGGGAAATCCTGAGATCACGCACTTCCTTTGGAAGGGAAGTAGAGCCGTTGGTCCCGTGTAGTCGTTTGCCGGCTTGCGAGGAAAAATTTGCGGCCCCTATAACGCCGTCCTGAAATGACCATAGCAGTTGAAAAGGATGTTAATACAAAACAAAACAAACCAAACCTTTAAATTTTAATAACAGAATAATCCTGTATTTACTTTGTATCTTGTCTGTCCTTTTAAAATGCTTTAAGTTTAATTTTAAATACAATTTAAAACTTTACAAAGTATAGAATTTGTAAACAATAGCTCATTATCAAATATAACGATTTTTTTCCTTCTGTATACCATCGAACTCTGTTAAAAACAAGCAATAAGAAACTGGCGAATTTTGCTCATCTTTGCAGTTAGATCTTTTAGCCATTAGGTAAAAATTATGTTTTTGGTGACAAATGACCTACTTATTGAGTAAGTTTATAATAAAAAATACAATACAATATAATACAGGGCAAGTCAAACTGATGGAACCGATTTCAGAAATTTACTCTGTGAAATCTAATGAACATATGGTATTGCGAGACATGTGCTACGAAAGGTAAACGTTCAAAGCTTACTTGAAACGTCACAGGTGTTTTATGTGAGCGCCTTGCCTAAACCGACGCACATCAAGCCGATAGTCTATCTTCTGCCAACCTTTCGTAGCATGTCGCGACAGTAATGAACGTATCGTAATGTGAGACATGTGCTTCAAAAGGTTAACTTTCACAGTTTAGTTTCCACGCAGTGTTTTCACTGCAGCCATTGCTGATATTGACCGCGACATGCTACGAAAGGTTTAGCAGGAGACAGACTATCGGCTTGATGCGTGTCGGGTTACGCAAGGCGCTCACATAGAACATCTATGATAGATGTATTTGAAGTAAACTTTGAACGTAGCACATGTCTCACATTACTATGTTCATTAGATTTCACAGAGTAAACTTTTGAAATCGGATCCATCATTTTGACTTGCCCTGTATACCAAAAGGATCATGAGTTTTTATACCAAAAGGATGCATTTTATTCATGAAATGAGTTTACATGTACTATCATTAAGTGAGATGATGTTACAATTATCATTTACAATTATCTTCACAAATTCTTATTGTTTATGTCCACAATGATAGTTTTCCATTGTTGTTTTTTTGGCTTTAAGTACGAGGGCTATATTTTTTCAACCTCCCATGGGGGATAAAATAAAGACAAATGTGAATAACAAAATGATTTTATTACCAGAAGTCAAGTACTTTTCGACATAGTCACCCTAAAGATTGAGGCTTTCGCCTATTGGTGGACGAGTTTTCCAATACTTTCTTCATAGAAGCTTGCCGCCAGAATGTTGAAATAGGTCTCCACGTCATCTTGAAGCTTTTCGTTGGTGCGAAAACGCTGACCTTTCTTCAACTCTCGAAAAAAATGAAAGTCACTCAGCGCCAGGTCTGGGCTAACGCCGGGTTATCGAACACTTCCCATCGAAATTGCTCAGGAAGCTGTCGGGTTACCACAGCAATATGCGGTCGCGCGTTGTCATGAATCAAAACCATTCCAGAAGACAGCATGCCTCTTCTTTCAAGAAGACAGTCTGTCTCGTTCCAATGAAGAGCTTCAACACGCCATGGAGACCTATTATCTCAACATGCTGGCGGCAAACTTCTATGAAGATAGTATTGAAAAACTCGTCCTTCTGTATGACAAATGTCTCAATCTTTACGGTGACTATGTCGAAATGCAACTTGACTCCTGATAATAAAACCATTTTGTTATTCACAATTGCCTTTATTTCGTCATTGAAAAATAATACCCTCCTATAATATATCTTAGCTCCCTTTTAGAACGAAAACGACCTCGCTAGTTTCAAAGTTTTCATAAAAAAATCCAATAAGTTTTCGATAAAATTCTGAGCTTGGTGACATGTAGGTACAGTTTTCGATTGTCTCGCCTCCTCGACGCATTCATTGGTGCTGTCTTCCTCATTGAGATCTACATTTAGCAACGCCTCTATAATATCACTTTCTGTAAGGAATCCCGATGTTATAACTTCGTCATCAACATGACAGAAATCAATCAAGTGCTCAAAATCTGCTATTCTATGTAGTCTCAATCACTCAAAGGAAGATCGTGTTCACAATCACTTTCTACATTATCAAACGTTAAATCAACTTTGAAACAATTTCAGACTTTTTGAAACAATTTGAAAACGCCATAGGCGTTAAATTACATCCAGGCTTCTTTCATTAACCTTACAGAAACACTAAAGCCCTGTTCCCTACGATCGATCAAATGGAGGACCAAAAATGGTTTTAAAACTTAAATTATGTCCATGTCCATCGACTGTAAAATGGAAGTAGCATTAGGCGGCAAAAAATCATAAGAGGATGACCAGGACAATTATCCACCAAAAGTAAAAATTTCCCTGTTCCTTTTTTTTTTTTTTAATTCTGCGTTCAATTTTAAATTAATGTTGGAAAACATCTGAAGTCATTCATTTCCTTCGTGGGCACTACCTTGACATGGTGGAGGGGCTTGAATGACTCAGTGATGCTAAGGGCTAAGCTGGGTAGAGATATCCATGCCAGAGAGGCCTTAGCTGAGAGGTCAGACAAAAAGTGTCCGGTCGGTTGATCAGTACTTACAGGCTATATCGAAAGGCTATGCCGAAACTTCACACGATTTTGGCTCCTCTTCTTTGAAAGAAGGGAACCTGAAATAGCCCTTTCAGATTAATCGGCTGGTCGAGCTCTGCCTGTATCACCTAATTTTCCTCGTTGGTGAGGGGGAAAATAATAAAGAAAATATTAGAAGAAATGAAGAGAGAAAAGATAGAAAGGAAAAAGCGTGTCAAGACAAAACCTCCTAAAAAGAAAACCTATGCACTGAAAATTCATACATTGTTATATTATCAGAGAAAGGCATTGTTAATCGTATTTCTACCAATAATAAGCCCTAAACTATGGCTTCTTATGATCATGTAACAATGTATGAATTTTCAATGCACAGGCTTTCTAGGAGGTGTTGGTCAAGATAGAAGATTTATTGTTTTGGAGTTAGAAGATGAGAAATCCTTTGCAACGTTTACATCTTTCTCCATAGTTAAAAGATGACGGACAGTAACAAACGTGGGGATCTGAAATTGATACGACGTTTACCAAATGGTGTCATGTGATTAAGATTATTTCCTCTAAGCAAGCTGCAGGCTTGATACAAGGCTATGCTAGGTGGGGTAAAACTGAGGGGTTTTGCCCATTCTATACTCAACTTTTGTAGACTTCAAGCAGTGAACTTAAAGGAATGAATGTCGATACTTTGTTAGAAGATTCAAAAGAGCAGGGCGCTAGAGACTTCAAAAGAATTATATCTACGAGGTTTGTTCCGAAAGTAAGTTTCGTCATTTTTTTCACATGGAAACTTTATTGCCAGAAAAATACATCTTGCACTATTTTTCTTCAACCTGATTGCACGCTACTACAAATGTCTCAATGTCGATGGCGACTATGTCGAAAAATAGTGCAAATTGTATAGTTCATGATGTCATGCTGTATTTTCTTTGGCAATAAAGTTTTCGTGTGAAAAAAAATGACGAAACTTACTTTCGGAATAACCCTCGTTGGAAGAGTGGAGAGGTTAAATCCATCCAGTTCTTCATCGTCACTTACGAAAGAAATCGATTAAACTTGGTTATATCGGGCCTATATTAGATCATTCATACCCAGTCCGTACGATGCTACCATAGTTCGAGATTTAATCACACAAAACCAAATTATCGCTTTCTAGCTCTATGCGGTAACTGTGGTCGAGAAGTACATGAAAAAGACAACTGTGACGCTACACCTTGACCATGCCCTATTTCTAAGGATTGCCCAATGGATCATTCCATATCAGTTCATCCAGGCCATGTCACCCACCTCGTCAGATTTTGACAATTTTTTTTACATGTTGCGATTGCCAAGTTATGAATCCATGCCAAATACTTTCGGGGGTATAGGTTGTCAAAGTTTAAGTAAATTGGGCGTTTTAGGTATTTCCGCAGCTCCGCGACGTCCGTGACGCTTGTTTTAAAAAAAATCATAACTCTGTCAAAAATGAAGATATCAATACCATTTTTTTTATTGTGTTGTATAAGATGCCAATTCTAGAAAAAAAATAGTCCGTGTACCTATTTTTACACGTAAACTAATTAAAAAATAAAAACAACAACGTATTTTTCGATTTTATTAATCGGTGAACATACTTTTTTTTTCAAAATTCGATTATAAGGCGAGGCAGAATAGTTATAAAGGTGTTTTTTTTTTTAATAAACCTTAAGTTGTGGCCTAAATAGTAATAAATAAAAATAATGGGGTTTTACCTGCCTTTTAGTTTTTCTTACATTTATAGCCTTTCCTGATGTTTGGAGTATCAGCTCCAGTTTCTATTCACTATTTATTCTGGGCGTTCATCAAACTTTCTGATGGTTGGATATGAGAAATTCTCTATCTGTGAGCTAGGTGTCCGTCTCCCAATGGGCTTTCCGCCATGACAACTTGGTTGTCTTTAAGACACATAGTCATGGAGCAATGGTTAATTGCTCCATGCACATAGTGACAGCTTGGGTGTACGTGTGTCTGCGATTGCCCAATTGGTAGAGCCGTCAAGCATATGACACCCAAGGTTCCTGGGGCGAACCCAGGTCGCAGAATTTTTCTTTCCATTTTTTCAAGTAATATTATTTCCTGATGTTTGCAGTATTAGCTCCAGTTTCTATTCACTATTTAACCAGTAATCATCATAAGTACATGCTATGTATGAATTTGTGCTAAGTTCTTTCTGACAATTTAATAGAGGGGGGGGGGGACCTATAAATGTAAGAAAAACCAAAAAGCAGGTAAAACCCCATTATTTTTATTTATTACTATTTTAGGCCATAACGTAAGGTTTATTTAAAAAAAAAACCACCTTGGTAACTATTCTGCCTCACCTTGTAATCGAATTTTGAAAAAAATATGTTTAACGATTAAAAAAATTAAAAAACATTGTTGTTTTTATTTTTTAATAATTTTACATGTAAAAATAGGAACACGGGCTATTTTTTTTCTAGAATTGGCATATCTTACACAACACAGTAAAAAAAATGGTATTGATATCTTCATTTTTTTATCACAAGCGCCACGGACATCGCGGAGCTGCGGCAATACCTAAAACGCCTAATTTAATTAAATTTTGACAACCTATATCTCCGAAAGTATTTGACTTAGACCAAAATAATTTGGCATGGTTTCATAACTTGGCAATAGCAACATGAAAAAAAATGTCAAAATCTGAAGCGGAGAGTGACATTTCTTTTTTTTTTCCCTGGGTGATCTGATACGGAATGACCCCAACTTTAAGACTGAGAAGGAGATACAGGCAATTAAGGTGAAAAATAAATGTTCCTGCTTTGAGGCAAAACGATTGCTGCACTCTCATCATAATTGTCTGGTTGTTCCTATGCCTAGGTGTTGGAGAAGAAATTAGTGAAGTCTGCAGCCACCACGACAATTTTTATACTATCGCGAGAGGTCGAGGAAGATCAAAAAATGCAGAAGCCGAAAGAGCCCAGAAATATCTGTCCCTCATGCAAGAAAGATTCCTACTAAACCCCAGAGTAAGTAAAAGAATGTACAAAATCAGGCCTTAAATCAGGATAATATCCTGTGACCCGGGTGCTTCAAGTTGCTTGGTTATACGGCAGGTCCCTAAGAATGCCAGACAAATATTTTTGTCCCTATTTTTAAACAGGAGATCGAAGAGATTGCAACAGCTGTCGAGGCATCTCTTTGGCCAGGCAAGTGTCTCGAAAGGTCGGAAACTTCACTGTTCCGTTGACTACTTCCAAAGCACAACGGATCAAATTTTTGCACTACGCCTTAATCACGGTTAAGTGACCACGTTAACTCTTGATCACGATCATGAAGAACTGTACGGCCTGCTTCGGTTATCTAACCACGTTTACATCTCAGTTAAGAGTCGGTTAACTAACCGTGTTTCAGAAACTCGATTAGTGACGTCATTCCCGATTAGCACCAACCAATGATGTCAACAACAATAAAGACTGGGGGTACGTTGTATCGAAGCCGACGCGATATAATCAAGCCGTGGCACTGATTTTGTGACATCATGCAAACAGATGGATTTTGTGACGTCTTGCAAAAATAAATTTAAGAACAAAATAAGGATATTTAAAATTTTAAGTAAAATGATTTATTAAAAAAGTAAATGACCCATGTTTGGCATTAAGGCATTTTATTCTTCTGTATTTACTTAGTTATCTAAAATATAAAATTCATATTTAAAATACGTCACGAAAACCGATGGGATTTCAACAATGCCAAGTGACGTAGTGCCATGGCTTTGTATAGATCGCGTCGGCTTCGGTTGTATTGGGTAGCGATTGTTCGTCTGTGACGCAAATTTGACGTCAGAGTCAGAGTTAAACAACTTTTTCAAGCAATTACAGTCTCTGACGTCAAATTTGACGTCACAGAAGAAAAATCGCTACCCAATATAACGCACCCTGGATCGACCCATCTATGAGCGCTTCGCTATTCAAACGTGTCTAAGAAAATAAGCACCAGGCACAGTTCTCGATGAATACTGTGGAAACTAATGATGTTAGCAATAATAAAGAATAATTAAGTCTTTATTGTTGCTGACATCATTGCATTAAATATACATTTAAGATATTTATTTTAATAACTTTCTGTTGAAATACAACTGCCAAAGAAAGTCCCTATAATTCCATGAAAGCTAAAAAATTATTTTCAGCTTTTTTTAATGTTCAAAATTATTTTCTTATACTTTACTGAATGGCCATCAGACATAGGTGCACGATGATAAGTGTGGACTTTTCCAGGCAATTCTTTAGACATGTGCCTGCATTATTGCGCTCATAGAAGGCTCTATCCAGTCTTTATTGTTGTTGACATCATTGGCACCAACGAACAGGAAAATAAAACATGGCGGTCAAGCGAAAGCGCAGCAGCGATTGGTTTGATTAGGAAACCAAAACTCTTCTATGCGTTTGGGGAGAAAAATTTTCAGACTTCAGAGACTAAACGTAACTGCCAACGAACACATATCTAAGTGTCTGCCCTTTTCATCGTAATTTCGCTAACGGCATAATTTGACACCATGGATCTCGATACAAAACTGGATCGCTCACGCCTATGGAAGGAATCCATAACCAAAATTGCCTCGTAGCCAGGCAATATCATCGATAACTTCGGGGACGGACATCGATTTCAATACAAGGTTTTGTATTGAGATCGATGGACGGATCTCAGCTAATCTCAGCAGCATAGAGAATTTATATTCTATTGATATTATTTAGTAGATGTATACAGAGCTTAACTTTTCAAATAAGCTTCTTATAAATTAAAAAAATATTTTTTTATTCTATAGTTGTATGGTTGACAAATTAAAAGGCAAGTTTGACTCATTTTTGAAATTACATTTTTAACGGAAACATAACTTTTATTTTCGTGCACACTTTTGGCCAAATTTTCCTGTTTTCCACCGAAAACTATCATTGTACCCGTTTATTTATGGCAAATATTACATAAAATCAATTGAAAATATCTCTGCAGTTTACATATTTTTTAAATGTGATAAGTTTGGAAATTTTCTTCTGATCGACACATTTGTCTGCTTTGCTGTAAAGATTTTGCTGGAAGACTTTAATCTTAAATTTAAAAAGGCACAAATGATTTTTTAATCCATGGAGTTTGATGCAATTCCTCATCCAGTTCGGTAGAAAAACTATTAAACCTGGTACAGCAGAAAGAATTGTCCCCGTTCTTATCGTATACTACTTCCTGGACCTGTGACTTCCGATTATCTTTTTGGTTATGCATTTTCAACGTTCCTCCCATAGGCGTAGCGATCCAGTTAGTTTTGTATTGAGATCCATGTTTGACACCCGCGGAAGCCAGTTGCTACCCTGACCGCTATTTACTGATGCAATTGCGAGAAAAAAATCATAGAAAACACCATTTCGCTTGGTAACCATCTTTCTCTTGAATACGGTGCGAACGGGTAGTGCTTGATTAGCTAACAACGGTTTAGTAATCGTAGTTACTTAATCGTGATCAAGGCGTAGTGCGAACATAACATTAGGCAAACATTTGAGAGATCCTGGGAGTATGCAAAAGATTAATTCGCTTGCATTCTGACCTCGAAAAAGCATATAAGAGTTCCTGGGGAGAAGCTCTGGAGAGTTTGCAAGAGTACAGAGTGGCTAGGGAATTATTGATTGCTATCTTGTCTTTGCGTGAAAGCTCCGGATAAATGTCATTGAGACAAGACCGTTCACCGTAGATGTTGGGCTCCGCCATGAGTGCGTACCGTCATCCCTCTTGTTCATTATCTTTATGGATTGGATAGGTAGGGGCAGAAGAGGCGAGTTGCTATTAGTGTGGGTGACTTCTTATTGGAGAAGTTGCTCTTTCCTGACGATCTTTGGGTCTTCTCATATTGATCTAGAATATGTATTAGATCGTTTTGCAGTCAAGTGTGAAGAGGCTGGGATGAATAATAGTAGGGCAACGTCGTGTCTAAAAAGTAAAACCCGGGTTTTTGAAATCACGTGATTTAAACGATCAGTTTTCATCCAAACGGGCTCTGACTTTTTTGACAACAAGGGCATCTAAATTGTTTAAAGCCATGGTGACCTCAAGCCTTTCAAATTCGGATCTTTCATTATGTATTGAATATTAAGTAATTAATTCAACTACACAGATAGCTGTTTGAAATTTTGCGAAAGCTTGCCCAAATTGTGTGTATTTTTCTAAATTTCACACTCAACCGACTGTTAAGTAGCGAAGTAAAGTTCTGTTAGCTTGGTGTCAATTGTGAACTGTGGCGATCTGAAGTAACGACACTGATAGGAAAGAAAGCCAAGCTCTCTGTTTTCAAGTCTATCTTTGTTCCCATTGTATGAGTCACGGGTAATTACCGAAAGAGTGCGGCCGCGTGGTCAACCGGTTGAAATGTGATTCCTGAAAGGTAGAGTGCAATAAGGGTGTCTTTGGGTTGTTGAGCCGCTACTTCAGTAAATAAGGGTCTCAGTTGCTTTGGTATAGCCACTTGATACGGCTGCTGCAGGCTGGTCTTCCTAAGTAGTTGCTTTTCTGCAAGCCGGTGAATAAAGCGTGATTCACACATGCGTAAAAATAACGGCAGAAACTACAAAGCAGAAAACTTTATGACGTCACTTCCTGCTTCGTCTTTCTGTCCGACAGAAAATTCCTGTTACTTCGAGTTGGGTTGAGTCATAGCCTACGAAGATAAGAGTGTTTTATGTCAGGCTGAAAGACGAAAGCAGGAAGTGACGTCATAAAATTTTCTGCTTTATGGTTTCTTGTTTTACGCATGTGGGAACCACGCTTAAAGCGCGGTCCTCACTAGCAGAAACCAGGGCGTATTTTTTTTCTGTCTTTTTACATTCTGCTCTGGAGGTGTCCAAAAGATGGCTCAAAAGGATGGGCCAGCAGAAGTCTGCTATCCAAGCACCATCCTTTGTTGTAATTTGGCATTCTTGCCCAACATAAATGCACTGTACCGAAGCCGTCGATCGATCTGAATACTGAATATACAGGGTGTCCATAAAAGGTCTGACACATTTTATACTGTGTTACCAAACGACTAATAAAGATAAACAGAAACGGATTTCAATATATGAAACTAACTGAAAAAGTTTTATGGTGTTTCACAATTTCGCCGCTAGAATGCGGGAACTGTACGTCCGAGTTATTAAAACAAAAGATGGCTACTCCACAGGAGAGAGCACAGACAGTGTATTGGTTTATCGTTTTGGATGAAAAATTTCCATGTCGTTGGATAGGAAGAGATGGACCTATCTATTGGCCCCTTGGATCACCCGACATTACGCCACCGGACTTTTTCTTGTGGGGGTTCGCGAAGGACCAGGTGTTCAAGCCAAAAGTTAAAGACATTACGGTTGAAACGCCGAACCACAGCTGCTATCCACCTTTTGCAAGTCTGATGTTGTCATCTGAATCTGCCTGATGTCTCACTGTGCGTCCGTCATTATAACATGCCCACAGCGATGGATGAATGAAGACCATGCCATAGCTCAGTGCCTTCGTAGTGCCTTGGATTGGTTCTTCTTTGTATTTGCTTTACAATTTGACTTTTAATTCAGCATGGGTTCGTACTATGCAGTTGTTGTCTATTCAAATACTCAAAAAACCCTTAGAAAATGGAGAGAGGAAGAATGTAATTGAGCATCGAAGCAGTGTATTAGTAGAAAGGACTCCACCCCCTCTAAGGCCGCTTCAGTAAATAACTATTTATCATTTATTCACATTTCACAAAGATATTAAACCCACTAAGACTGTGAACTGCAAAGTTAACATTATTACAATATGAATGAGGCAGCTCTAAATTTAAACAATACTAAATTGATTAAATATTAGCTTTATTAAATAGGCTTGTTAATGTTCACTATCCGCGATCAGCTAAATGAATTTATTATTTAGCAGGCTGCATCCCCCAGACCCCTCCTCTAACAAACAGATATATACCCCCTTTTCTACAACCTCTGACAATTAAGTTCGGTGAATGAGTTCACACAACAAAATGCAAAACAAATAGAGCCACATTTACTTTATTGTCCTTCGAAATAATCACCCTGGAAGGCAATACACTTTTGGGATCGGGTGTATAAGTCCTAGAAGCTCCTTAGGGATGGCTTTAAGTTCACGTGTCACATTTGCTTGAATGTCTGGAATGTCCGCAAATCTGTGTCCCTTTAAGGCCCGTTTCAGGCATGGGAACAAGAAAAAGTCTGCCGGTGCCAAGTCTGGTGAATAAGGTGGATGAGCTATAGATACGACCCCTTTCTTGGCCAGAAAGTGTTGCACGATTACGGCAGTGTTCCTCTTTGATCCATTATCCACAGTTACGTGCGCACGCTACACCTTCAACTGAAGAAACGAGCATCTGCTAAACCATTGCACGCACAAACGTGACCTGTCTGAACTTGCTTCAACAATGACTGGGCTTGTATTCACATGCATTGTTACTCGCGTAAAGCTCGCACAGATTAGGGTGTGACGTCCTTCACCGAACTTAATTGTCAGAGGTTGTATTTAGTCCCAGTAAAAGGCTAAGAAGTAATTACTATTACTAAAAAAAAAATTTTTTTTTGTCCGCAAAAAACGCATTGTTGCATGAAAATGAGTTTCGCGTGGAAAATTTTCAGTACCATTGTTGTAGCCGTTGGTTTTGCTCATAACAATGCTCATAACTTGCTGATTATTGGAGAAAAAACAAATGATTATGCTCATATATGCTCATATATATATCCATGCGGGATGGCCTATTTACCACTAGTGGTTAAATTAATAAAACTTCATTCAATTAGCCAATTACGCGTTTCGGCAGACGCTTTATCTGTTGATGAAGTGAAAGCTTCGAAACACGTTACTCCTATATTGAATAAATTTAGTATTGTTTAAATTTTGACCTGTCTCATTCATATTTATTGTAACAATACAAGACACTGAGAAGAGATGACCTTGTATTAGTTTTTATACAATATAACCTTGTATTTTTACTTCACTGAGAAGAGAAGACCTTTGGTTTAAGATATGTAATATGTTCTTTTTGTGATAATACACTGGCTCAAGAAATACGCTTAGAAAATAATTTTAAGCCTCTAAGTTCTTATATGCTTTAATTTGTTCATGGTCAAATGCTTTTGATTCAATAAAATAATTGTAAATGTCGAAATATGAAACGGGTGCGCACTTCACATCACACATTCTGAAGAATTAATTTATATTCATAATCTGAAATATAATTATAAACAGGTTTTAAAGTAAGCAAATAAAGACATTTTTACAAATGCTGTCTAATTTTTTTTTTTTTTACCGTCATGCTGCCTATACAATAGACTAATGAATGCAATCACAATTTGACATAAACATGTAACTCATGTTCATCATGTGCCACTAAATATTATAATTAGAGCAGGAATTTTGTACACAATATCCGATTTTTAAGTATCTTTAATTAACGTTGCGACATTATAGGCAGTAATGCTAAAATTTAAGAGTGGATGAGAGGAATCGGAAGACACGAGAGCTCAGAACGTAGCCACCGTATGTGTAAAAATATACGATGGCTACGCTCAGGGGCATGTTGTAATGGCGGACGCATTCGAAACTTAAACTTGGCCGTGCCGGTGAAATCGAAAGTAAAAGGTGGATTACAGTTTCTACAGATTGCTAAAATGCGATTTCGAATTGGTAAATTGTGATTTCAGAAATAAAAAATGTAAATTCAAATTCAAAAAATGCGTCACACAGTGTTACTAAATAGTAATAACGTTTCATAAATATTAAACAATATTCCACCTACTAATGACAACTAAAAAAATATTAATTTATTGTAAAGTTTAATTTCACTTTCCTGTTGTATTTTAATTATATTTATACTATCCAATTTTGTTATATTTCATTCATTTTATAATTTTTGTTATTATTACAGTAAAATAACATTTTCTATATTACACGCATAGCATATTTTATTACATTGTTTCTAATTTATATAAGCTGACCAGGTGGGCGAGAGGGCTAGGGCGTAGGCTTTCTAGTTCTCGAGTCCACCTGGTCGTGGGTTCGAATCCCGTCGTGGGCATGGATGTTTGTGCTTGTCCCGGGCTGCGTATACATATAATTCGTGTAAAAGGCACAAAATGACCTTAGTAGTCGACGCCAAAAAATTCTAATAAACCTAACCTAATTTACACAAAAACCAGAGAAATCCCAGAAACAAAATTATCCACATTTATCGAACTCTTCTTACAAGTGCAGAGCTATTGCAATCTGTCATTTTGCCGCACATTTTTTGAATTTGAAATTACATTTTTTATTTCTGAAGGCACATTTTTTATTTCTGTAATCAAATTTTACCAATTGGATGTCGATATGCTCAAAAGAACATGGCAAGAAATTGATTACACTAGTCGGCATCAAAATCCTCTCTGTAAAAATAATGGTTTATTCTTATAGATTTCACACTACTAATTCTAAATATGGCAATTAAATTGTTGTATCACGTACCATTTTTTCGTGAGGGGGAATGGTTGCTTTTAAAGTGAAAATAGTATATTGCTTTTTATAACATTAGCTCTGAAAGCGTGGTATAACATGGAGATAGCTCAAATTGAAAAGCGATACAGCGGCAAAGTGAATCAAAATATGTTAGCGGATTACTACTGGACACTTCTACGGAAGACTCCAAAAGCGCAATGCAAAAGACAAAAACAAGGTTTCATGAGACACTTCATTAATTTGTTAATAAGATGGTGCAAACTATTATCTTTATTCATGTTTTTATTTTTATGTAGAATTGTAAATGAATATATTAGTATTTTAATTGATAAAATATTAGTCTTTTTATTAATATAAAACTGTCTCTCTTAAAATGGTACCTGATGGTGCAGTTTGGATATCATATTTAGATTTAGGAATATCAAATAGATGGTTCAGATTTTTTTTGCAGGGAGGAGAACTTTTTTTTTTGCCGAATTATGTTATCGGCTGGATATCGGTTGGGGTCTACTAACTTGTTTTAATAAAACTTTTTCAGTTACAGTTTCATATATTGAAATCCGTTTCTGTTGATCTGCATTAGTTTTTTGGTATACACAGATAAAAATGTGTCAGACCTTTTACGGACACCCTGTATTTTTTAATACAGTTGAATTAATCAAATTAAATTGAGTAAACAACAACTGAATACAAAAATTCGAAATGATGATTGATGAGGAATGAACGGACTGTGTACTCTGTGCAGTCGAAGCCGACCGTTTAGATCGATCGACGGTTTCGGTGCAGTGCATTTGTGCTGGGCAAGAAGGATGGCGTTTGGGTAGCAGAGTTCTGCTGTTTCATCCTTTTCAGTTTCTGCCATGTGGGACACCTCCAGGAGCAGAAAGTGAAAAGGCAGAAAAAAATACGCCCTGGCTTCTGCTCTCTTGCGTTCTGCTAGTGGGAACCACGCTTATGAGACCAAGGTGGCTAGACTACATGGAGATCTGGATTAGAATCGCTTGGGATTAACACTGAAGACCTGCACCTGATGGCGAAAGATCGCGATAATTGGAGATCCTCCATAGGGCTACTGCCCCGCGACCCTAACGGATAAGCAGGTTTAAAAAGTAAGTAAACAAGTCAGGCAACCGAAATGCCCAGGACCGATAGGATTTTAAGGATTTCGAGGATAAAAAAACATTTGTTTACTAAAGAAGCCTTTAATTGTTAGGGTTAGATGAGGTTGATAAGGAAACCACTGCTTGCTACGCAAGGCGTACTTCTAAAAGAAATGTGAAGTTCAAAATGAATAAAAGTACATGTACCTGAAAAGTTAAATGGAGGGAGTAGTAATTCTATATATAATTGAACATGTGAGAGCCCTTTAATTTGTAAGCGTTCCTGTATAATGAAATGAGCGTCAATTGTTGAAGCGTTCTGTGCAAGGATCCAAAATTTCATCAGAATCTATTGCTAAACCGTTTCAACGTAAGCATGTACTGTTGAAGCGAGCAATTAGCTATAATCTATTGATAACCATATGCCTAACAGAAATTAACTATTGTTAATGTAAGGCATAAGTAATTACATCCGATATCTTAGCTTTGAAACTATCCAATGGTATCGTAATGGTATAATTAAAATACTTACCATTGAACCAATTTCGGCTATCATTAATTTTACATAATATTCGTTCATTACACGTCATTCCAAGCTATTTGATATATTACAAACCATAGCCTAGCCTTGAAAGTTCCAGTAGACTATCACGGTTCCACTAAACCACGTACCATGGAACAAATTTGAACTTTAATTAATTTTACGTTATATTCATTCATTACACGTCATTCCAAGTTGTTTTGATTTATTACATGAAAGTTCCAGTAGACCATCATGGTTCCACTTAACCACGTACCATTGAACCAGTTTTGAGTGATATTGACCATCACGTGTCTTCACTTAATTCACAAGTCTTTTCTCTGCTTTGGTTATGGAATGCCAAAGACAGAGAACAGTATTGATCAGTGGACATGCCATTTATACATGGAATTGTGTTGCGAGAAACGTGATCTCCTATATTATTTGACCTTTTGAACCGGAAGTAGTTCACGGATTTTTTCCACCAACGAACTCAGTCTTCCGATTTACCTAAGTTGTCGAATGGCGAAAACGGAAGTCGAAAATTCGGAAGCGCTCGACGGCTAGAGCACCAACAGACAGACGCGGTGAGGACGGTTAGGCATAGCAGCACTAACTCGCGTTTCTGACCGCGTTAAAATGACGTCACAGTTTTCTCACCGGGATTTCTGACTGACCAAGCGCTAACTCTTCTCATCGGTGAGAGTTTTTGACCTTAGCCACGGACAGAACAGACGGACGGACGAACGCACATTGTGAAAACATAGGCACCTATCGGTCTTAATAAAAAGCCGTTTTTCCAGACGCGAGAATCCTTCAACAGGCTTGCCACTTTAAATCGTTTCTCTGTGGATGAATACTCCAATTACTGTATATCCTCAGCCAATTATAATGAATCCTCAGCTAATTATATCCTAAGTGAATGATATTCACCTATTCCATTCATCCCCCACAAAATTTTTCGGGTATTATTTTATTAATAGATTTCTTGCCAGGCATATTTAATCTAAAATATCAGGACAGACATGATAATAATCTGTTAGCTATTTAAAGTGGGGTGGCACAAGGTACATGGAGATTTGAAACTTATCGAGACTGTAAATGCTATAAAAAAGTTAAATAAAGCTGGACATTAAAATTGCAATCCTAGGAAGGACAAGAGCTATCAAGAGTCGCTCCATGTCAAGCGTCTAAATTCAGATACAGTCCCACTCGACCCTCTTCAATTTTGATAAAAATTTTTATGGTGTACATATGAATCCCACAAGGAGGTAAATTGTCAGTTACATAAGTACAGTTGTTTGATAGTCGTGCCAGGGCTGTTTCTTTGAAGGCCAGTTTTTTTTAAGCTGCGACTAAAATGAATACGAGGGACGTTCAAATTTGACCTGGACTTTATTTTTTATACAGGAAACTACAAAAAAGCACACACACACACACACACACACACACACACACACACACACACACACTCACACACACACACATACATACACCAGTTATTTCTCAAAGAACACTTCTTGCTTCTCTATAGATATTTTTTCCAGCGTTCTTGGAACATCTGGATACCGGTTCTATAGAAATCTTCAAGACGATGTCGAAATCACGCCAGGACGGACTTTTTCACTTCCTCATTGGAGCCGAAACTCTGCCTTCCCAAGAACTCTTTCAGTGATCCAAAAAGGTGATAGTCGCAAGGGAAGAGATCCGGCATGGATGGAGGATGTAGTAGATGTCCCGTTTGAGTTCCGTTAGTGTCCATAGTCAGTTTGGCTGTGTGTGGTATGGCATTGTCTTGCAGAAAACAAAAAAACCACTGATAAGGAGTCCTGATCGCTTTTTCCTTAGTGCCGGCTTCAGGAACGTCCTCAAAATATCACAGTTCTAGGGTGCATTTATGGTTCGACGTTCTTCCAGAAAATGGACTTGAATGATACCCTTAATGTCCCAGAATACAGTCGCCATCACTTTCGTTGCCGACGGTGTCATCTTGAATTTCTTGGGTCGTGGTGAATCAGTATGTTGCCACTTCATGCTCGCACGTTTGCTTTCAGGAGTATGGGATGATGAACCCATGTCTCGTCGTGGTCACAACACGCCTTAGGAAGCTGTCACCTTCCCTGTCATATCGCTGCAGCAGCATGAACAGATTTCCACCTGGGTGGTTTTATGATCCTCGGAGAGTTAATTATAGAGACCAATCTGGCAAAGATCTTGTTGAATTTCATCTTATCGTGGATGATGGTCTCCACACGCGATCCAAGTCCGTCTGTCGTAGCCGCGGATGGTCCGTGGTAAGTCAGTGGTTGTGCAATCATGCACCGTATATATTCAATAGGTGAAAGATCTGGTGAACGCCCGAGTCAAGGAAGAAGTGGAACATGGTGATCATTCAGAAAAATTGTTGGACAACAGACTCCCTCAGATGTACAAGGAATGTATAGCAGATGCGAGCGGGACTGGAATGCAAAAAAAAACTCCATATAATGCCGAGTGCTGAAGCCGTATGGTGATTCATTACGCGGCGTTCCTTCAGTCAGTCGCAACGGTGTAGCTAGACAAGGATGGTAGTCGGAATTTGTCTGAAAAGAAACCTGACCATGCGCGGCGTCCACTAACCACTGCAGTCGCAGATATCAGTGGTGCACAATTAAATGCGGCATATTGACCTTTTCTGGGCATAAGAATGACGAGCAAACATAACATATATGGGAGAATATTTTTTCATGATTTTAAAATGAAAGGAAGTACATGATTTTGGGGTTCAAAAACTAGATTTACCCTAAAGGATTATCAAATTTCTAAATTCTCCAACCTTCTGGAGATTGTTGATGCAGTAAAACACTACCACCAGTAATTCAGTTTCAACGTATTATGGGTATTGGAACACGTTTCATTGCCAGTTCAGAAACCATCATGGGAGCCTGAGAAAAATGAACATAGATGGCAAGGTTTAATTTCCGTGTTCTTTGCCAAGCAATGACAAAAAGTCATCTTGTGCACATCAAATATTTGTTTTTTTTTAAGGGTAATGTATTAAGCTAACTTTTAAACGAATTAAAGTGTTTGGGATCATGACTTGGGGCATCAAATATGAGTGTTAATATTTAGTCTTTATAAGAAAACTTTAGAGACGGAAGCCGCCTCATATTGTTAACTGATTAATTTCAAACTGTTATTTGGTTAAAAAAAATTCTAAATTCTGTTATAACTTTTGTACCGTTTCATCTTATAAAATTTTGTTCTATTTTTAAGTTGAGGTTGTATGATATTATTTTCTCAATTATTTCCTCATCGTTAATCATCTAGGATGATATGCAAGTGCTTTTCCTTGGATCAAGCAATAAACCATGAAAACAGGTAAAATTATCGTTCTAGCTATTAATCAAAACTGCATTTGATGTTTACGTGCCATCCCACTTCACCCATGGTTTCCGAGTTAATTTTTTATGCATGCATGGCGCTGGATTGCACTGATATACATGCAGTTCATCAACAGAGCTGAAATTATTTCCTTATAGAATACTAAGATCAATTTAAAAAAATTAGAGATATTTTCAGTGAGATTGCTCTCTTATCTGTGAATACACTCAATCAAAAAACTCTTATACCCAGACACATTTTCTTGAGTTTATTCAAACAAAAAATGGTTCCAAAAGTATAACGTTATGAAACGGCTTACGTTTATTACCAGCTTATGTACATTTTGAACATAAATGGCCCATTTACCAAGAAAAATATGTTTAAGCTGATAACGATATATTTTAGGAATCATTTTTTGTTTGAATAAATTCAGAAAATGTACCCAAGTATAAATTTTTTGACAATGTATAAATCCGCCGTGACGTACAATATAAGGCAACGTGTTTACGCAAATTACCAATGAAGCTTACAAAGTTCGATATAGTTTTACACTTGTCTAAATGTATCTTACTTGTTTTTGAAAAACACACTCCTACGTCAACTTAATAACATTATACTGTAAAAGCTAAGTTGATATATAACACAATTTTAACTAAATATTTATCTGCTTGGTACCTCTTACTGTAAAGTTATTTAAAATGAAATGGTTTACTTACTGATTGATGTTATTTGGTGATAAAATATTGATGATGATGATGCTGATGAAGAAGAAGAAAATGATGATAATGTAACGTTTAGGGTTCAGTTAGAACGTTAAAATTTAACGTTTATTCGTGAAAGATGGAATAAAAACTTGCTGCCATTTGTTAGTATCTTTAAATAATAAGCCTTATTTCAAAACAATGTGATGGTGTAATTGTTGATACTTCTATTTTTTGAAGAGCAAAATTTTACTTTTTATACGAGGGGCGATTGATAAATAAGGTCTCCATGGCTGTAACTTTTTTATTTGTTAACCGATTTTCAAAATTCTTTTTATATCTTATACTCACATTTGTCCTCTATGTAATGCACTATTCACTTTTCGACATAGTCGGCATTCCTTTCCAAGCATTGCGCCAACGCGTGACTAGTTGGATGAACCCGTCGGAGAGGAATTCCGGAGTTGTTATCGACACCAGGATTGAATGGCAGCTTTTACCTCGCCGTCAGAACCAACTCGTGTCCCTTAAGGGGCTCTTTCTTCTTTGGGAAGTGGTGAAAGTCGCAATGTGCAAAGTCTTTCATTTTTGAACTGCAATTTTTCATCTTTGAACTGTAGGCGCTGCAACGCCTCTGGTGTGTGGTGACTCGTGTGCGGGCGGACGTTATCGTACTCCAGAAGAGGGTACAAAGCTGCCATTCAATCCTGGTGTCGACAATAACTCCGGAATTCTTCTCCGACGGGTTCACCCAACTAGTCACGCGTTGGCGCAATGCGTGGAAAGGGATGGGGACTATGTCGAAAAGTGAATAGTGCATTACGTAGAGGACAAATGTGAGTATCAGATACAAAAAGAATTTGAAAATCGGTTAACAAATAAAAAAGTTACAGCCATGGAGACCTTATTTATCAATCGCCCCTCGTATATTGGGTTGTTTCATAATTATTGGCATATGGGGTTAAGGCAGAAAGTTGAAGAAAAGCCATGTTTAGGATAGTTGAGCTCAGGCCTTCTCGTATCACCACGGCAGTTTGAAGACATCTGGCAACTATGGGCAAAGTTAAAATTCGATAACTTTGGGTTCTCTACGAAATCATCAAACAGCAAAAGGTATTGCCCTTCGAAGACGTAAGGCTAGCGCAATTGATAGATAAAGAATTTAATTTTGCAAGTATAATGTTGTAGGCGAAGAAACGCGTGTTTTTTACGAGTTTGGCTAATGATTGTTCGGATAATCGACGCTCTATGGTGTATCCGTTGTTAGACAGAATGTTTACAAACTCTCTATACAAACTTTTAAGGGTGGTAGAAGACCTTATTTTTAATATTTTCTGAGAATAAAATGGGGGTCGCAAATGAATTATTATTACAGAGACAAAAATTTCTAGGCCATGCATGTGAGACAGATAATAATGAGTTTATGTTCATGAATTTAAATCCTGCCTAAACTTTTAGGATGTTAATGTTTCGACAGGAATTCTCCATGTCGCATAATGGTCAGGATTGCTGGCAGAGTCATGTGGTCCCAACACGACGGAGCACCAACACATTTCAGTACAACTGTATGAATCACTTAGACAATACGTTCCATGATCATCGGATTGGTCGAAGAGGACCATTTGCTTGGCCACCTCGATTGCCGGACCTAAACCCTTTAGATTTCTTCTTCTGGGTACATCTGAAAAATGTGGTTTACGATACACATGTGGATTCGGAGGAGACGAATTGTGGCTGCAAGTGACCATGTAAGAGACACTGCAGGTATTTTTGGCCGTGTCAGAAACTCAATAACAAGATGCTGTGAGGCATGCATTGCTCTTCATGGTCAACCTTTTATAATTCTACAAACATATACGAGGGTTGGGGCAAAAGTCATGGCAACTATTTTTTTTCTTGAAGATACCAGTCCGGTTGGAAAATGTGACATATACAGACGAAAGGACAAGGTGTTAACTACATGTGTGGACAATGAATAGCACTGAAATATCGTAACACACTAATTTATTACGGTAGTATACAGGGCAATATGGCCTTCACGATGCAAAAGAATGACAACACAGTACACATAAAGTTGACATGACAAACCTGGGCGTAAAGACCCTCAAAGTAGTCCCCTGCTACTGTCACCACACGCTGCCAACGATGTGGGAGGCGCTGAATATCATCAGCCTCAGGCGCTGAATACCATCAGCCCGAACATTGCTCATCACTGGTTGACACACGTCCTTGCTGAAACTTTCCTACCCACCGTGCTACTGTACGGTATAGTAGGGCATTAATCCCAAGGGCTTCCACTAATTCACTGACATTCCCTCGCATTTCTCCCTCGGAGAACGGCTATTTTGATGTAAGCGCGCTGCTCAACACGAGTTACTTCCATCTCGCACGACACTCACCAACTGACTGATTTCACAGCCCTCGCTGCGCCACTACCAGGTATCACAGAGCCATCTGTTCTGCATACACACTATGCCTGCAGAACTTCCACACGACACATATACGTTTGTGATCCGTTCACATATCTACAAGAAAAAAAGTAGTTGCCATGACTTATGCCCCAACCCTCGTAGTATTTGGTTATTAAAAACGTTGTGACCATCAATGTCAAGTTTTCTAATTTCTCCTTTTTCTGTACATACATTAACGAGAGAAATTATATTATGAGGAAGTCTCAGACAGCCGTTGCATGTATGAAGTTTGACAATTTTTTTATGTATCAAGAATATATTTGCGACTCAATTTATTTGGCAAAATATATTCAAAATAAGGTCGTCTACCACCCTTAAAATACTCGGTAGGAGTTCGTAAATACTGTGTAACAACATAGAAGGAACAATGCATTGGCTCAGTAAAGGAAAATATCCAAAACACATGTGGCTATGCTTCGAAACGAATATCCAAACCTTCTTATAGGAGCATATCCACATGTGTATGCAGAAAATCAATGCCTTGGGATACGTATTTACCAATGTTCCTGGGTTGTTGTCGTTGAAATACTGCTCAGCTTTAAAGCCTTATAGATACAGATTATGTTTACCAAAGTGGAAACCCTGAGATGCATATTTATTCATGTATTTTCCAGGCTTGACTCCTTAAGTATTTCACATATTTCGCCATTTGGATCACTTCTTGAGGGGCGAATGTTCACTAACCACAATGCTGTGATTTATGCCGTCAGCGACTTCTTTAACCACTATAATGCCAGCTTTTGTCACTGTGGCAGTTTTTGCACTGAAATCACGTTGAGCACTATGTATTGCTGTCAAATGCAGATATTTTTTCTGTATAAAAAGAATTTTTTCGTCGGTCATTGCTGTTTATATGTCAGAATCGGCCAATAAATATGAAACTACCTAATATATTTGATAAGTTTTTTGTGAATTTCGGACGATGGTTTTGCTAAGTTTAATTTAAATTGATTTTAATAGCTTTTTTATTAACCTTTTGCTTAAAGTTGTTTATATTGGAGTATGTTGTTTTTGTTTCTTGCAGTGTTCAGCTAAATTGTTTTGTTTTTTATTATCCATTATAGTCTCTTTTGTGTTCAATTTATGTTCTTTTTGTCTGATAAGTTATTAAATGGAATTTTATAAATATTTTAAGATTAGGCATTTTAAAATCTTTTGGTAATATTTCCTTGACTTGATCTAACCTGTATTTAAAATACAGGTGATCCAAAAGTCAGTTCACCCAAAGATAGGGACAGTAGAATATCTGGAGAAATACCCATCGGATCGAAAAAACAAAAAACGCATGTTTAATATTTTTCAAAACTCTTTCCAATGATACCAAACTCGACCCTCACACCAACCCTTTGAAGGTTAGGGAGGGGGCAAATTTGAAATCTTAAATAGGAACCCCTATTTTTTTGTTGAAGATTAGGATTATACGGGAAAGAATATGAAACTTTTATCTGAAACATTTTTTTTCAATTCGTTACAGATGGCGCTGCAATCGCGGAACACAGATTTTTCGATTTCTCTCGAGAAATGCACTTCTCATAGAAGGTAAATAAAAGACGATTTGGAGAACTGGAAAATTTGAAGAATTTTAAAATTCGAAACACTTCCAAAGTCTACTTCGGAACGCTGAGATCAAATCCATTGTTAAGACGTGTGAAACGTCGATTTCGTTATTGCAAAGCTGAAGTTGAATTTTCAACTATCCCTCATTATCGTATGTTGTAAATAAAAAATCAGAAATTTTGTTACATCTACTCAAACGCAATGGCCAACCTTTCTGAACAAGAAAAAATAAGTATTCTGATGATCCGAGGATGGGGCGATCGTCAAAGGTCGTACGCTGAAGTAAAAGCACGATTTAACGAAAATTTTTGCGGTCCAAACACTCCTATTTTAAGATCCGCTCTCGAGCGCACCGCGAGGCCCTTCCAGGAAACTGATAGTGTCAAACATCGTGAAATTCTTGGTCGACCAAAATCATCGACTTCTGAGGAAAAACAGCTTGATGTTGCACTGTCGTTCACTGAAGATCCTCACCTTAGTACCCGTAAAACTGCTCAAATGCATGACCCATCAATTCAACAAGGTCATCTCCAGCCGTTTCCCAAACCTCTTCAACACCGACCAGTCCTGACCTTAACCCCTGTGACTTCTTTCTGTGGGGGTTCCTTAAGGAGAAGGTGTTCAGCACCCCCCCCCCCCGCACAATGGAAGAGGTTCGTCAGGCAATCACCGAATCTTGTGCACTGGTTGACAATGAGATGCGAGACGCAGTGCTGCAAAACTTCACCCTCAGGCTTCATCGCGTTGTACAGATGAATGGAACACACATCGAGGTGTGAAATTACAATGTGTGGTGTGCATTGCAAGATCTCTATGATATTCCTAACTGTATTAGTTCCTGAGTAATAAACTATTACAATCGTATGTAATTGACTGAATCACCCTGTATTTTATCGTTATATGAAAAAGACAATTTATTGGAAAAGATAACTAACAACCGGTTTCACCTTTTATATCCGGATTCTTCAGGTTGTGATGATGACAATAACAAGCTGCTCTTTTAAATTTGAAATAAAGACGTTTTTACAATGAGTTTTGATATACAAGAATGGATGGTTAGGAACCAATAATTAGTAATACAACAATTAAATCGTATAAGATACAATTAATGGGTAAATTCAATTTTAATAAATCGGAAATGGATAATAAATTTGGAAAATATCAACGTTTGTGTGGGTGTTTAGTAATAAATATGATATGGATGAGATGGCTTTGTAGATTTCGATCCTTTTTTGAATTTGATTTTAAAGGGATCATTGGAGTTGTGTAGAATGGTCATTTTTTCTTCTATGGGTTTGATCAGATGTCCTGCTTCAAGAAGTGGTTTGCATAGGTGAATTCGTTTTTTCTTTGAATGATGCAGTGTTCTTTGTATCTTATTGAGAAATTTCGAGTTGCGAGTACGATATAAAATTTATTATGTTTTGTGGTGCAATCTAGGCTGTATACTCCGGAGTTTTCGAATTTTAATGTATTAGGGGATTGGATTGGTGGGGTGAGGATGGAGTGGAAGGAGCGTGTGGTGCGTAATGAGACGTTTAGATTTTTGGAGTATAAGTAATTGGCTAATGGATATATGGAATTATTGGTAAACGTAAGGGTGATCCAATTTTTCTTTTGAACAGTGCTTTTCTGGTGGTGGGTATTATTTTTCTTTGTTGGATTACTTTTGGGATGATGGAAGGATGATAACCGTTGGTCTTTTCAAGATATTTAATTACACAGTCTAGTCACATTAATGTGACCACCCCGTATGTTCAATATCAGCGGAAAATGGTTACGTCCAGAAGGTACGTACAAGTATCAGAGGTGGGGGGTATAGGAAGGATGTCAGAGGGAAGCAGAAGACATTGCAAGTGTTGGAGTCATGGCGAAACGTAGCGATTTATCCGACTTCCAAAAGGGCATGATCATCGGCTTCCGAGCCAAGGGCGGCAGTATTTCCGAAACGGCAAGTTTTGTGAACAGTTCGCGTGCTGCCGTGGTGAAAGTTTGAAAGAGGTGAACGAGGCTACGGAGATGCGTGCAAGCCAACAGACGTGCAAGCGTGGACCAACTGACCTCCCAGATGAACCAGGGGCTAGCAAACGTGTATCCTCAACGACAGTTCAGCGAACGTTGCTGCATATGGCTGTTCACCGACGACAAAGAGTGACATTTGCACGCCAGTACCGCAACTGGACAGCAACAGAGTGGCGAAAGGTGGCTTTTTCCGATGAATCTCTGTTTATGCTCCATCTGACAGATGGGCGAGGGCATGTATGTCGTTCAGCGTCAGAAAACAAACACCCTGCAACACGTGCTGCAAGGGTCCAGGCCAGCTTTCATAGCATTCCCTGTGTGTGGTCATCATTGTGGACGGCATCATGGATCAATGGAAATACGATCTGTCCTTTCAGACCATATCCACCCCTACATACAGACTATTTCCTTAGCACGATGGCATCTTCCAGAAGGACAATGTGACGTGCCATACAGCGCGCAGGAATGCGTTTACGGTATTCCCCTGGCCCCCAAACTCTCCGGATTTAAACCCCAAAGAGCATCTGTGGGACCATCTCAATCAGGTCGTTCGCGCCATGGATCCTCCACCGCACAACCTACGGCAGCTCGCCACGGAACTGGAGTCGGCATGGCTTCACATCCCTGTCAATACTTTCCCGAACCTTATTGAATCTCTTCCTGCCCGTCTCGTAGCTGTCCGCGCCCCATGAAAGGTGGTTATTCTGGCTACTGACAGGTGGTCACAATTAATGTGATGGACTGTGTATTTCAAGTTCTTCATTGTAGGCTTTTTCGTGTAACGGGAGTTTTTGGGCTCGGTATATTAAATATCTGAAAGTGGAATTTTTATGGGACCATGAATGGTTAGAGGATGAATGCTTAAGATTAAAAGATGTGGTAAGTTTTCGGAAGATTTTTAATTCTAAACGAATTTTGGATTGTTTTTTGGTTAATGACAGGTCCAGGTAGTGGAGGGTATTAATAGATTATGTTTCAGCGGTGAATTGAATTGATTTAGAGGAGGAGTTGAAGAGAGGTTATTGCGGAAGGAGTAATGGTATGTACATCGACTAGGGTGACCCAAACTTATCCAGCATAATTGTTTAGGAACATTGTATGGTTCAAATGGAACAAAAAATGTCCTATAAACATTACATCTAGTTTCGATCGTGTGTGAGATATCGACATTTGTCTATTTTCTTATAGAGTTGTTATAGCAAATAAATAAAACACTTAAGAGTGCAAATCACTTTTATTCTGCATACTGATAGAACGTCACATTGAACTACAAAACAAAACTAAAATGAAAGGAATAAGAATAAGAAGAAAGTAACAAATTAATGTCAAGGAAGCCTCTCAAAATGGTTGCTCTCAGCTCCAATGCACTGGTTACACCTTCGGGCAACTGAGCTGATAACTGCCACAATTATGCGTTGCCAGAGCAGCAAGCCCATGGTAAATATGAATGTCCACACATTCTTCATTTGTGAAAACAAACGGCATAATGAACTTCGACATTGTATTGTCCAATATGAGCAACTGCTCAAATCAACCGCCAAGTCAATAAAATACCTTTCACATATGTTACAAGTACGACGATTCCTCTTCCTCTTTGGCATATGCAAAACAGGAAGAGTACATTTAAGAATAAATAGGTAAACCTAAGTTTTTTGTAGGAAAAGGCTCTAAATAAAAGAAAATAGACAAACGTCGATATCTCACACACGATCGAAAACACACGTAATGTTTATAGGACATTTTTTGTTCCATTTGAACCATACAATGTTCTTAAACAATTATGCTGGATAAGTTTCGGTCACCCTGTATATAAAAATTCAGGTTCAGGGTGCGTCTGTAAATGTTCTAAAAACTTTTGAACAACTTAGACGATTGAGCTCATATTCGCACCAAATGTTCGTTAAGTTCAGAGTATGGTTTACATGTCCCCAAAGGGAGGGGGTGGGGTAAATATATCTTGATTTGTTTAAGTATCTGCATAATGGTCGACTTTGCTTGTAAATATTGTAAAATAGGACTTCTGAAATTAGCAAAGGGTAGAATATTTAATTGCCTACGCGCTTCTTAATAATTACATCTTCAGGGAAAACAATACAACTACAATTGAGGCTGATCGCGTTCACAAATTTATGGACATGCCCCACCAATTGAAATGCAAATTTCAACCGTGGGGTTTAACAAGGAATGTTATTCGTCCGAATTACAGTTCATGACTCATACTGCCATGTGTAGATAAATTATATAATCATAAGTTAGCCGATCATAGAAAATAAAATAAAAATTATTTATTTTAATATAGTTTTGTAATTATTACGAAACGCGTAGGCAATTAAATATTCTACCCTTTGCTAATTTCAGAAGTCCTTATTTTATAATATTGATTTGTTTGTTTCCTCAAGAGATGGCGCCAGGGAAACGCCATCAAAATTTCATCAAACAAACAGACCGAGCAACGTGTGAATGTTCAAAATTTTGTAAAAATACTTCTGATAGGAGTGCACCGAGTGGAAAGTTCGATTTAACACCTGTAGACTTCAGAAATCGGATAATGCAATAAGAAACAACCCTGGTCTTTTTGAAAGAGTTCGACAGTCAATGAGGAGAAGATTGGATTAATGCATTGGTGTAGTCATTTTCAGCAGTTAATGTAGATTAAGAAGCTTTACATGTAATATTAGATAATAAAAGATATTTTTTGTTGAAAAACCTTTAACGCCCTGTATCTTCGAAGCAAAGGGGCATTCCGAAGAATTATTAAAGGACAACAGATTCTTAACCCAATAAAAAAACCCAAAGAACCACCCCTTGATTTTTTTGTTGTATGTTTATCCACCTCTCTATAATAATTACTGTGGATTTTTGAGAAACTGTAACCAATGTTTTTTCATTTTCAATTTTGTGTCAGCAGTTCGAAATTCATTTGAAATGATTATATTTGTCTCACATCTATAAAAGCTTATCTAGTGTTATAAAAACAATAAATTAAACCGTAAAATCTAGAGTCTGAGTAGAATAATCGAGTAACAAAATTAACAAACTAAAAAAAAAGGGGGAAGTTAATTCCCAGATATGATTTAATGTTATACTTCTCCGTCCAAGAATTAACACCCGTGCTTCCCCCTCCCCCTTTATTTGTTAATCTATCTTATACTAAGTAATATTTTTCCAACAGTAATTTTAGTTTCTTGAAATTTCTTGACGGCTGAGAAGGAGAACTCGTGGAATTCTAAATGCACTTATAGGAGCGTACAGATGCACTTTCAGCTAAGTTTTCCTCCAAGTTCGCTTTTGCTTGTCACATGGACATTCCAAAAAATGAAGATGAAGCAAATTATGCTGTATTGCATTCCATAGAGGCTTCATATGGAGAAAGGAGACTGTTAAATAATTTATCGATCACTATTTAAATCTTTGCAAAATGAGTGGCTGATTGCCTCAAACTCCATGAAGATAACTTACCATCCAAGATAGAGCTCCGCCTCAAGAGGAAGGTTCGAAATAATGTGGATTAAATTTATCCATGGATGCCTCAAAAACTCCCATCTAATGCAAATGATACGAAACAGAAACACACTCCAAGTTTCAGAAGAACTGGGATTATCATGTAGCTACAATTGTTGGGTTTGTATAGTATTAACCCTGTAATTTTAAATACATTGTTATATCTTAGATTACTCATTTAATTTTAATGTCGTTGGGGAATAATTGTTACAATTAATTAATTTGATTTTAATTCCAAACCCAACAAACAAAAATGTAAATTGTAAACCAAAATTCCTTATATACAATAAAAATTACATAAAACGGATTCCCAGAATCTGCCTAAAAATAATTTTAAAAGACACGTTTCACTAGTCCCTGTAAAAAAAGAATCCTGGCTGCGAAACTGGTCATGACGAAAAACATCGCTGCTAGAACATTCGCGATCGTCAAATAAGATATCTTGTAGAGACATATAACAGATAACTCAGCTCAAAAAGAACTATTCATTAACTCCCACAAACAGCCGTAACAGGGATGAAACTGATAAAACTTCATACAAATTTGACATCCAACTAACTGAACCATCTCAATTATATACAAAATAATTCATAGTTGAAGTTTTATTTCTAAGATGCTTTGGCTTAATTTTTATTTTTAAGTGGCTTGAGTTTGGAATTAAAATTAAAATTAAATTAAGGTACTTGAACGCCTTTGTGTCAAGAAAAACGATTAGGATCAAAAAACTATCTCGCATTGACAATAAAACAACATTACATGGTCTTTTTAAACATTTTATTGCAAATCGATAACAATATTTACAAGATGTTTTGATTTATTCCGCAAGCTGTCGATGAAATCAATGAAGATAATTATAAATAAAAAATATAAATAAAACTAGGGCTTGCTTTAAAAACAGCAAAAAATTATATCTAATTGAGTAACACAAATAACTTTATATCTCAAAAGTGTTCTTTGAGAAAAGAGAAAAACTATCAAAACAATGGAACGATCTTATAAAATATATTCATCTAAATAAAACTTAATATTAAATGTACCGAAAAATAAATATTCCCAAAAATGAAAAAAATGGATGTATGGACGTGGTGCAATGGAAATGGTTCAACGCTCTTCGGATGAATCGCTTGTTTTTCCTCTCCAAAAACGTCTAAGTTTTTTCCACTTGTGGGAAATTTTAACACTAACAACAATAACAATAACGAAATTATAAAGAGAAAAAGAACAAGAAACTGAATTATAACGGTAAAAAATTCGCGGAAATTTGTTCCAACGAATTTTTTTTTTTTTTTTTTTAAGTTAAATTATTTTTGTTGAGGCTTCATTAATAAAGGGGAGGAAAAAAAGAAAAATGAACGAAAAGTTTAGAAGCCTGAGAATATCACAGCAATTTTATTAGAAGGCAGGACATCCATAGAAACACAAATGATTCCTAAAATAGGATATGAAATGTTTGACAATTATATTTTTCCTTTCTTCGTTTTTTAACTTTTTTTTTCCTTCTTTTTCTCTCTAATTGTTTAGCATGGAGTCATCCATCAAATGATTTAACGAGTGCCAAGACGAGTCAAAGTTTGTTGTTGTCGACGACGACGATGATCCACGTAGACATTCGTCGACCATATCCACAGAGAGACACGCGAGTCGTTCCTCACGCAACAGTCTGTCGCACATTTCCGGGTTGGAAGGCAAAGGTACGAGTACGGGCTCACCGCCCAGCGAAAGAACTTCAACACCACTCTCGTTGCTGCTGCTCATTGAGACGGAGGTGGAGGTGGCAGTAGAAGTGGCAATGGCGTTGTTACGTTCCCACATCTGTCGCGTTTCGATTTCTTCTAGCGTCTGCAAGATCTCCGTAAGGCGGCTGGAGGCCGAGTCTACGTCCGTGATCGCGTCGCTGAAGTTGGGTGTCGCTGTACACCACTCTGTTAAGGCACAAATGTTCCTGGCAATATCCACCTGATGAAAAACAACCAAAAAGACCAGACATGAGAAACAAGAATAATAAGCAAATAAAACTTAATCGTTAAATTGTTATGCATCATAAGGATGTTTTTATAATAAACATTGATATAATCGACTCGTCTTATAAATGGTATCAATTTTTCCGAGTCTTTATCAAGAACACTCAATTCTTCAAATTGGAAAAATCTTTGAGTTCTTAAAAGTAAATTCAAACTGCATGTTATACATAGTGTTTCAAGCAACACTTTAAAAGTGTATACCAGATACCGTCAATAAAGAGACATGTACCCGACTGTACCTTGTATATCTATCTGTTCTAAACCTACAGTTGCTCATTGACAAGTTCTATTATAGTTTTTGCTCGTCGATGTCCTCGTTGCGAAAGAAAAAGCTTTTGAACAGCTCTCAGGACATTAATTATTTATCGTAGTCATCACTACATATATCGAGACCAGCGAGTAACAAGGCATGGAAGCGAAAAAGTCACCTGACCATCGGGATGCTAGCAGCAATCCAACCTTCATTATTTTCAACAAACGGAAAAACGCCGATTGTCAGCATCCAAAATGGATTGTTGCTAGCACCCCGATGGTCAGATGACTTTTTCGCTTCCAGGCCTTATCTAGTTGGCCTCGTATTTATATACTGTGACTCTTTCTCGCCCATTTTCTCAAAATCTTTCAAGGGGAAGGGTGTGATTAAAAATTGTTTTTAGACTAATGTGGTGTTGCTCTACAGGGTAGCAATTGGAAATTTTTCTCTATCTTTAATAGTTTTAGAGTTACAGGCCTCGAAGTGAGAAATAAAAAAATATAGGACCTAACAAAAAATATAGGATACTATTTGTGATGCATTGATTATAGGCCTATTAATTAATGCGATCCCCATTTTTATTATATATTTTTATTTGTTTATTTATTTATTTATTAATTTACATTTATACAATATAATTTGCTTTTTTTCTCAATTTTCCATTGACTTTTCTGTCGCCAGGCAGGGGGGGGGGGGGAGTTCAAACGAACTTCGACCTAACGAACTAATGTATAATATTGAATATACTGGTAGATTACAGTGTATTATATGTTAGTTTCATTTGAAATTCGTCAGATCGAAGTTCGTTTTATGCCGCGCCCCCCCCCCAGTCGTTGTAGCGCTAAATTTTCTGTCTTGCACAATTTTGGGTGCTTTTTCAGGTCAACATTTTTCGCGTTATAGTAGAATACTTATGGTATCTTGTGTTTTGCTGTTGCCAATGTACGCTGTATTAATCTAACATATCCTTACTTTTTACTAATTGCCGCCAATGCAATGCCATGAGGACGTCACGTGATTTTGTTGATAGTTATTCCAGTATTGCCAACTCAAATTTTCAGATCGCGCTAGCGGTGTTGCTGAAACGCGCCAAAAATGCGCTAAAATTCGTCGAAAACGCGTTAAAAAAGCGCTAAGTTGGAGCTAATGTCACCAAAGATATGATAGCCCCGTTTATAAAAACAAATTATTAGTATTATGTGAACATCTACATCACTTATTATACATAATACAACGAACATGGGTACTTATGGGAAACAGCAGCATTGCCCATTGGCTTAGAATGTACATTTATCCAGGGCAGAGCCAGCACCCTCAGGGCCGTAGCCAGGACGTTATCTTGGGGAGGGGGGGGGGTCAATTTTCAAAAATTCCGGATCTTTTTTCAAAAATTCCACAGAGTCAGACCTTTTTCCATAATGGGTTGGTTGTCGACCCCCCCCCCCCCCACACACACCCTGACTACGGGCCTGACCCTCTATATCTAATTGATATAGAGGGTGCTGCCGGAGCCAATAAAAGTCCGGATGGGAGCAGTTTCACTGTATCATTTACAAAAATGATAATTCATCTGTTTAAAATGTGTTAAAATATCGCTAAAATAGTACCATCGCGCTAAATTTTGCGCTAGAAAAAGAAAAGCGCGCTAAAATAGTGCCACTGCGCAAAATTGAATATTGTTCAAAAGAGGGTGCCACCCTCCCTCGTCATTTCACTTTTCTCGAGGGAAAACGCTACTCATGGTTCTAGTACAGAGGGTAGATTATCGCGACACCTACTCCTACGGGGGAGTTTTGCGCCATCCCGGTAAATAACGACTGCTACGAGATGACAGTAGCAGCCGGGACCGACGGCTTAACGTGCCCTCCGAAGCACGGGGGGTATCATGATGGAAGAGCTGCTGGCGGACAAACAAACCAGTGGCTGTCACCAACTGCTGGTTGGCCAGCTATGGTCACTTGGCAAATGGGTCAGACTAGAGTCCTCTAATAGCCGTGCCCCAAATAGCTGTCCCGCCAGCAGTGGCCCTCAAGCCCTGGCCGTCTCCCAGCCAGCAGCTGGCCGCGCCTGAAGTTGCTGAACTCCATCGATTGGCAAGCCAACCGACGAGACAACCAGGCCACGGCCACCCCCTTACTCATGGTTACTTTCTTTCTTTCGAGTAACTGGCCACGAAACTCATGTAACGGTGCGAGTTGTGATATATTTGCGATATTAACTGACACTCCCATTTAAACGCGATCCAGCTGTTATTTTGACCACCAGATGGCAAACATCAAAGTCTGCTCTAAATAATCTGATATACATGTACAATAGAATTCAACATAGAATTCAACTAGTTATAAACTTTAAGTTTTTTATCTTAAATAAATGATTCAAAATGATTCATAGAAATTTGATAAATGAAGCATAGATTGCTCGAAGTGCCACCTCATGGTGCTGTAATTTGTAAATTTCTTCAGAATGCGCATTTTAATAATCGACTAGCTATTATGCCCGGTGTTACTCAGACTGTTCGTTTCATGAAATTTTGCAATATCTGAATTTGAATATAAATGAAAAGCCCTTAATAAAGATAACAGGAAACCACTAATCCACATAAAACTTTTGATCGGACGTATGCGCATTTCGGTTGTCACGCTGCCTTCTTCAGCGTACACAAGGATTTTGATCATCTGAACAGGCTTGTCTGTTCTGATCAATTTCTTTTGTATACGCTGAAGAAGGCAGCATGGCTGCCGAAATGCGCATACGTCTGATTAAAAGTTCTGTGTGGATCAGTGGTTTCCTGTTATCTTTATTGAAGTTCGTCCACAGTATCCAGCTCCAGTTCTCTCTTGAAAAACCCTTAATAATGTATATATTCACTTTCGAAAACGAAAAGAATTCTTTAAAGTGCTCGCACTGGAATTTTACGTCAATTCAGTTCGCCCAGGAAAATTCGACGTTTCATCCTTAACATTTTAGAATATCAAAGAAAGGCTATGAATATTGAATTATTTCTGTCTATATTAAAAAATACTTCATAGATGGATTGAGAGAGTTGAGGAATTCTGTTTACTGCGTCATCAGCATCCCTCATCAACATGTAACAGTTTCAAAAGAGTTGTATTCAGTCGGAGAGCGTGGAATCATATCCTGTAATCATGTTTATATTAACAGTATCAGTTTTAGCAGCAAAGATTGCCCTCTCACACAATCAGTTGAGATCTTTAGAATTTTCTAATACTGTATGTTTAGAATTACAAAAACCATATAAAAAATAAATTTTCTCCAGTAATTAGCTCATTAGGGAATGTACCTTCACCTTTTCAGCAAAAGCTTGAGCAGCTGCACGCCCTAGAAGTTGTATTCTCTTATTTGTTTTAGAATAATTTCTTATATCTCTCCAAAGATTTTAATTTATTTTTATTTATTTATTTATTTATTTATTACTTTTTATAACGTTATCCACTTCAACCCTTTATCGTTACCCCATAAAAAATTCATGAAAAAAAAAACTTTCGACTTTTGCTTATTATTACTAATCATGTCAGGATTACAATTTTAACAAAATGATTTTTATTACATGTAATTATTTGTTAATGTATTGTTGCCACTATGGAAAAAAAACTATTTGTGAACCAATATATTTCCTTACATAAATTTTCATGACTGATGGAAAATGTTAATGTTGCCATACGGGTTAAAAAGTTAATCATGTAGGCAAGCATCGTAGCTGACGAAAAAGGGTTGCTAACTTACCGGTTTTTAGATGGAAATACTTATTGTTGGATATTGTTATAATACAAGCTAAACAATGCAGAAATGTAATAATTATTACACGGTTGGCAACGCTGCCTGGCAGTGAAAAATCACCTGATCTTCTTAGTCGAAGCAACAATGTAACCTTTATTGTTTCTAACAGACGAAAAAATACTGATTGCTAAAATCCAACATGGAAACAATGAATATTACATTGTCGCTTACACTAAGATGGTCAGGTGATTTTTCAGTGTCGGGCCAATACCGCCTAGAGAGAAAGCCTGCTCACGGAAAAATCATACCTTGTTACATCACATACGGTAGGGACAATTTCGGGCTTATGATTGGTTGAAATATGATTAACAATACCCTACCGTAGGTGATGTAACAATGTATGACGTTTTCGCGCTCAGGCTTTGAGTAGAGGTGGTGTTGGTCGGGCCCGTATCTTTCGTCGGCTGCGGCATGTATTAATTTCATCAACCACTGTTGATGCCACATATAAACAAACACCTCATAAAAAGAAAGCCTGTGCCAACGCCACCTAAAAAACAAAGCCTTCTCACTGCCTGTGGACTGCGTCATCAAACCAGGGCTGACAATCCAACTTTCATTGTTTACAACAAACGAAAAAACGCTGATTACAACGGGTGCTTTTTCGTTTGTTGTAAACAATGAAAGTTAAATTGTCAGCCCAGGTGTGATGACGCAGTGACCAGGCTTTGTTTATTAGGTGGCGTTGCCTGTGCACTGAAAAATCATACATTGTTAATCGTATTTCTACCAATAATAATCTCTAAATTATGACTTATGATCATGTAACAATGTATGAATTTTCAGTGCATAGGCTTTCTTTTTAGGAGGTGTTGTATAAACACGACCAGCCGATTGTTGAGGCAAACACCACGGACTGATTGTTCTCACATGCAAGCAAACAAACAAAAACAAAGTCTATTTCATATATACAGGGTGTATAGTATCTCCTTCAAAAAAAACTACACTACGATGTAGACGAAATTCAGGCGA
>JAHWFO010045149.1:1767974-1899176 GCA_023313115.1 Rhysida immarginata | reverse complement strand
AATTTACATCCTGTATAGATATTAAAAATATTAATTTCTACGTTATTAAGAGACTTATCTCCAGTTTTAGAATTTTTTCCCATCATTGTGGTAGCATCACGCAGCTGTATGTTAAATTTCAACTTTCTAATATACTTCCAAGTTGCATTTTAAAACCGGACAAACATACTTACATTGTGCTTTATACAGGGCGATTCAGAAAGGTAGGTCAAGAATGAAATACCATGTACAGTTTGTAGCGGGGAACAAAATTTTTCCTATAAACATGGGTCCGGAAATGCATCCTTACAGAGGTAATGCAATTTGTAAGAGGCAGGAATGACATTACAGTACGTTGTTTGATAGACCTCTTAGGCAACCTGTGTCTAGTGTTTGAAACGCCCGGCGATGTGGGTGATCACGGTCTGGAAAACGCTGTTGGTAAATCCTTTCCGCTTCAGTAGCATTACCCTGTGCCTCGCCGTAGACGAGATGCATGATGCCAGCTCCGCATTAGTCAAGCGATCCATTGTACGACAATGGAGTTACATGTTTCGTTTCCTCTCTTTTAAAGGAGAGAGCACGAACAATTTACATGTTTAGAACTTAATTTACATGGACCCTACCATTGTCGTCCGGGTAACGCACATCCTTTCCTACCTCGTACAGGTTGCATTATCTCTGTAAGGATGCATTTCCGGATCCATGTTTATAGGAAAAATATTGTTCCCAGCTACAAACTGTACATAGTATTTCATTCTTTACCTACCTTCTGAATCACCCTATATACTGGGTGAGGCGTTTATCTTGAGACAACTGGATATCTTGGAAACTAAGCATTGTACGAAAAAATGTCCAAAATCAAAAGTGAATTATTTCGCGGGGTAAATTCATTAGTAAAAAAATTTACCCCCCCCCCTTTTGTGAGGGAGGCTGGGGGGAGAGGGTAACTTTGTAATCTTAAATAGGAACCCCTATTTTAATGGTATATTCAGATTGTACACAATATTCGATAAATGTTTTATTCTTGGTGTTTTTTCAACTGATCCAACCGTTTAGGAGATAAGAGGTCCTGAAAGTGTGGAACTTTTAAAGTTTTGAACCCAATTTTATCGATGAAGACAAAGAGAGTGGGTCTTACAGACATTCCTATTCTACTTTTTAATGGTCTTTAAGAATCCGAAAACAGAATTTCAAAAATTCAAAATTTTTTAGTGCACAAGTAAACTTTTGGGGGCAGCAGTCCTATGGAGACAGAGTCTACGCGCGTGTATATAGAAGATTCATTTAGCTCGAGGATCTTTGAAACAACCTGTTTGACTTGTATAGCGCCATTTTGGTTGTGTATGGTTAATATATTTATTAAAATGCACAAAAAATAAGTTTTTTTATTATTATTTGAATATATTATATATTTTTTCGATTTATACATTTAAATCAATCCTGATTTAAATGAATCCTAAAAAAACTTTTGCTCTTCTTTTTGGAAATTTACATACGAGTACGAACAACGAAAAATAACTTTAAAACGAATTAAAAATATTAATTTAGATGGAAACTTTAACAATTTGGTGTAGTAAAAACAAAAATACAATAATACTATATTTTATTACAAGTATTTTTTTTTTTTATAAATGTAATAAATAGATGCAACAGTCGTTTTTTCATAGTTTAATTTTTGATTTATGGCCGTCACACATTTTCAGGGAACTTAAAAGTTCGTTACTGAATCCTATATTTAAAAATAAGCATAAATTTGATAAATAAATTGCCTCTTTCAATTTGGAATAAAAGGAAATCTAAGACTTTTTATAATAATGTTTTATGTTTGGTTAATTTTGTTTATTTTTAAGTTTTTTTTCCTACCAAAAACTTGAAATAATTACATGCAACAATAATTGCATAGAACATTCTCAAAAGAGTAAATAACTTCAACATAAATGTTTTAAAGAAAGAACAAGACACTAGAAGGGAAACTTTTACCTCAGTTAAATGTAAGTTGTTTTTTTTTTTGATCATTTTTTCATTAAACTGGGATTGAAATATAATTTTATAACTGAAAATTTGTATTCGGCAGCAAGGAGACTGTGGAATTTGTGGATTCGTCGCTGAGATTGTACGACGATTAGGCTAGAATGTTTACGTATTTTTATTAGTTTTTTTATAGTTCTTTTTACATATTTATTTTTGTTATACGCCTTTATTTAGCCTACTTTTCTGCGTCTGTTCGCGTATGTCTGTCTGTCCAGGTCAAATTTTGTAATCAACATTAAAGCAACTTCCTTAGAAGCTAGAGAGCTGAAACCTGATACACATACACAGGGCCGATGACAATGCATGTTTAAAAAAAAATCAAATCGGTTTACTGGTTCGGGTACTAATGATACAAATTTTTTACTACGAATTGTCCAATTGCCACAACAAACAGTTCGTAATGACAAGGGTTAAATGTATCCGTTATTTATTGTTGCTAAACAAGAATAAAAGCGTGGTTTGAAAAACCTTCCCCCCCCCCTCTTACAATCTTGTTCTTCATTTAAAATAATAACATTCTTATAATCAGTAATTACTATTACGGTGACCAGATAATTTAAAAAATCTGAAGTGGCGTTTAATGATTAAAACGGTCTCGGACTAGCAAAGTGGCAGCGTTACGTTTAATCAACCTACGCGTTTCGAAATACAGTTCTTCATGGAGGTTAGGAAGGTTTTATTTATTATTTTATTACAGCAAAATCGACCAGATATGCAACTTTTAAAAAATCGGGACGGATACGGCAAGGGGAGAAAGTGTGGTAACAAACATTTTTTGTATAAATAGAATAAATATATCAGATACTAATAAATATATAATATTCTATTATTTGGAAATAAACTTTTTATTTCTACACGCTATGCGGTTTATTTTATAGAATTTTAACACTGAAAAAATAATTCTTATTTTAATTTAATTGCAATTTCATCTCGAAGATCTATTTCGTCGTGCCCAATCTACGACGGTATCATCAACAACACACCACGTTCCATCCACCGCTAGTCTCTTTGTTCTCCATTATTTAGGATCCAGGAACTGTAGAGTCCTCATCCGATAAGTTAAACCTCGACCTTGAAGGGCTAGGATTATTCTATTGCTAAAATGGGAAGCAAGAGGATGGAAAAAAATCTGATGTAGTGCAATGGGAAGTACTACATCAGATTTTATTCCATCCTCTTGCCTCCCATTTTAGCATAAATCCTAGCCCTTCAAGGTCGAGGTTTAACTTATCGGATGAGGACTATACAACAGACATCAAGATCACAGTGACATCTTTTGCCCTAAGACATTTACTGCTCAAACGCTTCTAGAATTATCAACATTACACACCTAATGTTGTCTTGTTCTATAATGTTATCTTGTTGTTCGCATTGTAACAGACGTGTACAGCTCTATCTCATCTTTATTTTATATGTTAGTTGGTTAAGTTTTTATTTTTCTTATCTTTTCCTTTCTTTTTTATATTTTACTCTCTTGTAACATATAAAAAAGAAAGTAAAATAAACTGAATTGAACTGAAGGCGCCAGCTGTTGGGTAAAAAATAAACTGAATTGAACTGAATTTTTATGACAAAACGACCAAATTTTTATTACGAGCTTTAGCAAAAACCTTTATGTCTGTATGTTTATCCGCCGTTTGCACAATAACTTGAAAACGGATTAACTTTTTCAGAAATAAGATCATCAAGGTCTTAGCTCGGCTGTATCAATTTTTCAGGATTTTTCGTGGACTCCTTCAGGTCGAATTCACTGCTAAAACAACGACCGTAAAGAATACCAAGATAATAGCATGCATTAACAATCGATTCGTCAAGAATGAATACATTGTTACTTTCCGTTTATATTTGAAGCGTTGTTGATGTGAGCACGTGACGACCGCTTTGTCGATGCACGATTGCTCATAATAAATTAATAAATTTATTTCTGCTTCAGAAGATTTTATTTATATCGAATACATCGAATATTCGCTTAAATACGGAGATATTCTCTGTATATTCGCAATTCGATAAAATATATACTTCCAAATCTAAATCCCTACCGTCTGCTATCTAAATCTATTATTTAATCGGACGCTTTCATGGAGATTCGGTAATGGATGAGCACTTATGTACAACTTATCGTCAACGAGTTGTACCAGTTTAATGAAACTCAAAATATTCCTATTGAATTTCCAAAAATATAAAATTCCTAATCGAATTTATCAAAAATTTTATTAATTCAATTAAGTGAATAAAAACAGTGAGGATTATAATAAGAGCATGTGGATTTTTTCTTGGAATACCTTTAGGCTATAAACAACTTACTGACAGCTAGGGATTTTCGCGCATGCTTAGTACAAAAAAGGCAACAAATGAAACGAGACTTGTTTAGGCTATGGTATTATCAGAAGGTCTACGACAATTCGATGGACGCGACATTTCGGTGAAGTGCGAGGCCAACGAAAAAGGCCCGGGCACTCAAAAGTCACATGATCATCGGGGTCCGGGCAACAATTCATTCTTCATTGTCTCCATCTTGGATTTAAACAATCAGTATTTTTTCGTTTGTTGGAAAAATGAAGGATGGATTGTTGCCCGGACCCCGATGATCATGTGACTTTTGAGTGCCCTGTCTCTCGTTGGCCTCAGGTAAGTGCAAATTCGGTCGAGATTTTAAAATCATTGAAATCCCTAACTGGTTGTTTGCTTAAAATTGACATCTTTTTATTGCAATTATAAAGAAATTTGCTTCATTCGTTTTATGTCGAATTCGCTTTTTATGCGGGATTCTTTTATTTATTATTTATTAGTTTATAAATAAATGAGATTTTTTTCTTTATTAGATCATTTTTAAAAAGTGTAACATTTCTATTTTTATTGCTAAGAGGTCCATTATTCAATTAAAAATACTGTAATTCTTAAATTACTATAGGAATGAAAAGAACGTAGAAGCCTGGAAATGAAATAAAGAACGTGTTGAGATAGCTTTTAAAAACATATACAGAACATATTCTCCAATCGACGCATTATTGTACTGACATAATTCATCTACACGAAGTTTTATATTTTTAATTTTTTTTTTTTTTTAGTTAATAATAAATTTAGTTTTTAGACTATTTGTTACCTTTACTGCTAATTCAAATCTAAAAGGTTTTATTGCAAATACATAAAATGATTGAAGCAAGTTGCCAATTGTAATTGCAATAAAGATGTGCCAATTATAAACAACGAATTAAATATCTAAGAATAATTGAATGACCTTAAGAGGGTTTTTTTTTCCAAGCCAAACCTCAGATGTTTAAATATCATCAATAATTTAAATATCTAAAGTTCTTCAGTGATTTAAAATCTCGAGCGTATTTGCACTTTCACCGAATTGTCCCTTCCACCGAATGGATGAAGGGGAGGGGGGTATTGTGCATGATCCCACCTTGCCCACATTCATCCATTCTTGGTATTATGCAAAGATCACACCGAAATATAACATATCTCTTCGGTGTTTCAATGCCATGCGACGTCAAATCGGACCTAACCAATCACAAATCGTTTCAGTTCGGGGGTTCGGTTTGCATTTTTAAAGTTAATTTTAAACATCTTTAATCTATTTTAATATTATTTTTAAGTTTTTTTTTAAATATTTTTAAGTTTTAATCGTAATTTTTTTATTCAGTGTTCTGAAATCTATATAAAACAGCCCTTCTTTTTAAAAAAGAAATTTCATGCAACTTTTTCATTTGAATGAACAACCAATCAAGGGTCGTAGATTGTAACAAACATTGTTGTAATGAAATGTTCCTCGTCTCAAACAACTTCCACAAAAGAAATTAGTCTTCAAATTGTTAACAAACGCACATCCTAACAATGAAAATTAGGCTTCCCTAAATGATATTTTAAAATTTTGAAATATTAAATTTTCATTGTTGGTGCCACTTTTAAAATAATCCTTAAATTTATTTTTAATATTATGATTTAAAGCATTACCAATATAAAGTGCTCGCTTTGTGCGCCAGAATATCAGGCGAAAGTTACTGAAACTAACTAAGAAGGATTAATCTAAAGCCACCAACGTACTTCCAATTTAATATAACGCCTTAAGACTTCTTGATATTCATTTTCATTTTTGGAATTAAAAAATAAAAATTTTCGAAAAGCCATAAAAAATATAAGCAAATGAGGTTAATGACTCCTCAATGCCAACGCAATTTTCAATGCAATGGGCGGTATATCAGAGCTGCACTATTAAATTAAAATAGTATACTTCTAAAATCCAAGGGCAGACGGGTGGGCCTAATTATTAGATGTTCGCGCTGCTCTTAAAATTTGCTATAAAAATTATAGTTATAATTATCCAACTTCTGGAAAATAATGTTTTTAGCCAGGCATATTCATAGCTTCAAAGATTCTTATCGCGCTTGAAAATACTACATTCTTTTTTCTATAAGACGTGAACTATACCTTATCAATAAATTTATTATCAAAACTTTATTTTTAATTGTGTTTTGATCTGGCTATTGCATTCTCGACGAACGGCATCTTTAATGGTGCGCTTCAGGACATAGGAGATCTCTATTCGTTGTAAGGTGAATGATAAATTTAACAGAAAATGGAAAAAGCCTAATGAGGAGCAGAATATTTGAGGTAGATGTCGCTCACCTGTTTGGCCAATAGATACCGATCGCATGCCGACTTTTCTTCCATAATCTGTTGCGTGAACTCACGCAACTTTCCTCTGAGCTGTCTCGTTATCACGTCATGGCATCGACACACGTGCTTCCATATGATACCGTTACGCATCTCCATCAGCACGTCGTCATCCACTTGCCAGTTGGGCTCGGAGCTCTTGTGGCGGAGATATTCCACCTGCATCTGGACCACGTCCTTCTCCACGATCTCCCAAAACTCTTTCACCTGCGCGGAATAATACATAAGAATAACGTTTGCTCAGAACTCAAGAAAATAGGGAGTTTAAATGACAAAAGGTGATAAAGTAAAAAAACACGAGTTTCAGTTTTTGCTGGGATTCATTTAAAAATTATGGTTCCCGTATTTTAACATTTCCCGGAGAAGAAAAAAAAATCAATTTTATAAATAACTTAGTAAACGCGCTTAAATTTCATTATTGCATTCGTTAAAATAAAATTTAAAACGATTTATAAAATTTTGTGGCAAACTCAAGAAAAATCCTATTAAGTGATGCACAAAATATTATTTAATACTGCATTATTAAATTTCAATTAGTATAATATAAAATTCCAGTTGTACCTGAAAAAAATAAAGGCTCCAATTCTATCCTTTCAATTCAAGATAACGATGTAATTATCTATTTTCATAAAGCCTGCAATACCAACTCGTCTGCGCAATTTGACCAATTTGTTGAGGCAATCTCTTACCGCACTGAACATCGTTATTGGACTTTGCGTGTTGGATTCCCCGAGACCAACAATGGATTCGTGCTTTCTTTTTTTATCATCGTTTAAAGCCAGTTTCTATAATGCTAGAATCCAACTGCCAGCAAGATACAATTTTTAAATCTTATATTCCAAAGTTGTGTTCAGACATACCAGACAAATCATAACTGTAAATCACAGTTAATCACATTATTAAACAAGCCATTTCGCTGTGTTATTTGATTGTTACTTTCCAAAATCAGTTCCAGCATTTAACAGAGGAGTAATCACATACGTAGTTAATCTTAAGGATGAGAGCACGCTTCCAGAATCGAAAAGATATTTTGGAATACTTTCGTTGCATAAGCTTTAACAATATTTAAATATCTCAAGATTCAAAGTAAAAGAAAAAAAATACAAGCTATATGTGCTTGTATGTTACCAGATACCAAGGAGGTCGATTCTATTCGATTTGCAGAGATGGATGTTGACTGTACAGAACAATCATACACGCTTGTGTACACCTATCGTTCTATGGCTAATGACTATTGACAATTCACATGTCACTTAAATTTACACACTTTTTTATGGTTTTTATGAGGCAAAAATATTTTAGGTTGTGATGTTAAAAACTTTTATGATCATACGCAATCGGGATGAAATTCTCGGAGGAGCCCACAACTAGGAGGGGGGGTATGAATAAAACGTTTATAGCGTATACATTAAATTAAAAAGTGCAGAATTATAAATATTATGCGAAATAAAATTCCCGTCTTGCATATGTTACAGTTAAGGCAGTGAAGTTTATTCCTCCGATTTATTATAAAATACTTTTCTTTTTTGGAGGGGATCTTGGCCCTTGCCTCTACCCCCACCCTCTGGATACGCCACTGTAGACAATGCTAATTAAAATGAAAGCGAAATACGTATTAAGAATAAAGATTTAATTAAAAACTTAATGTTAAAACACTTCTAACTTTAAATGTACATAATAATGTAAATTTAACATGCCTACAAAAAAACAATATTACCGCTATTCTGTCAGAAAGTGGGGTCAGTTGTGAAAAGAGGTGAAAAGGGATTATGTATGACCTGTAAGAAAGCATAATCACGGTTACTAAAACAGATCTATTACAGTAACCATGTATAACAGCGATGACATGTTAAACCGTCACTGCACATTCGGAGTCTATCTTTAGATAGAATAGTCTCTCGAGCCGCGAAAAACGTCATTATCTGGATATTTAGTCGCAGAGCCGTCTGAGAAAAGCGCCAAGTTTTTCGAAGCATTTTTTAAAAACATTTGGGTAAATTGAAATGTTCGGTCGATATACGTGTATAAACCACTCTTGAATAATAGGATAATTATGCAAAAAAATAGAATCTTTTTTTTCAGAGGGTTTATCTTTAAATTATTCTTTTGAAAAATAAAAGTCTTAGAATATTCTAGAAAATGCGGGTTTTTCTCGAACGTTTCAGGTTATTTTATATTTACACAATGACTAACCCTAAAGAAGGGTTCGTTTGAGACTTACAAAATAATTTGTATTTCATTTTTATTTTCATTCGCCTTGGATCTAGATTCATTCTAATCCTCCCCGCCCCTCTCGGCAGGATTAACATGTTTGGCATGAGCCAAGAAAAAAATTTTCTGTCGTTAATAAAGAGTTCTGTAGAATAAACATTTAAAATACACAAAGTTCATATGCAAGTTTATAAAGTATTTACCGTTGGGTATTATAAAAAAATTAAATTACCTTACAGGGACATGATGTATTGAAATAAATTGGTTTAACAATGAAGGAAGAAAATAAACCCCTATTCCACATAAACGAATTTTATAAAATAAAAACTGATAACTACATTTCGGAGCTTTCTTGCCTTCTTCAGTAAGAAAAACAAGTGAACCTGGCTTAAATTGCATATTTAAGAAAAAATAATTTAATAACTAGTACGTGGATCTAAAAGCAAAATATTTATTTCGTAAATAAAATAAAAACCATAAATTTCAGTTACTGAAATTAAAATTTATAAAAGCTATTTCTTTCGAGTAGAACTTTTAATTTGACATTGATTATAAAACGATAAAGTTATTTTTTCTTAAACACAAAATTCAAAACAATAATTCAACCCACAATCTAGGCAGAGGTACTTAACTACAACCTCTGGCAAGAAGTATTTGTTCATGATAAATAAACGAGCTGAGAAAAAAATATAAAAAATAAAAAAAAATAATTATATTGTAATTTACTCCATTGCTTTTGGAAATATTGTAATAAAAAAAATGCAGTCCATAATATTCACAGTTCATAAACAACTATTATTTGAAGATCCTCTAAGGAAAAAAATTAAAATAAAGTTCATAAACAACTATTATTTATTCAGGTGACATCATGAAAATAAGTATTTGTTCACTAATTGTAAACAATATCAATACTTGAATTGATCACAGCTTGAATTCTTTTTGGCAATGATTGATATAATGTATTACAGTATAATGGATCTATTTCTTTCCATAGACGTTTGGAATTTATTTTCTTTTTCAGTTTTATTATATTCAAGTCTTGTCTATTTGCCGGCCAATGCATTGTTTTAACTTTTTCTTCCTTCAAGAATTTGATTTTTTTATTTAGCACTGTGGCACGACGCATTGTCATCTTAGAATACAACAGGGTCGTCCCCAAACTTATCTTCGATTGTTTTGATCAGAAATGTGTCTCAGATGTCAAGATGAACATCTACATTCACTATAGTGGACAATACACAATTCAGCTTTGCTCTTGGAAGGGATACATTCCCATACCATAAGGCCTTTTTTTTTTTTTTAAATTATGCAGACCGCGCTAAACAGTCCGGATAGAATTATTCAAATGCTCGGCGCTACACAAACTGTCGTTGTCGTCACTACACCCGAAACACACTTGTATTCTTTTCACTAAAGATGACTCAATTCCAATCGTTGACATCCGAGTTTTTATACGATGTTGTCCATTTTAAATGTGCTGTAATCTGTTTAATATATCTTGCGTTTTGTCTTTGCTCTTCTTCAGCGGAATCCAAGCTTGTTCCGGGGATTACGAACAGTACGATCACGTACACATGATTTTCTCCACTGGGTAATTGGTTTCGTGATGATAATAATTATGATAATCGCAGTTTTAAAGCTATCACTTTGAGTTTCCGGTCATCTCTCCTTATTGCTTTGAGTGGTCCAGTCCTTTTCTTGTAAAGAAACAGTTGTTGGTTCTGTATTTCTTTTCACATATAAGCAGGGCCGTACCCAGAATTTTATTTCGGGGGGGGGAGGGGGGGGCAACAGAGCACATACTTTATGGTCCCCCCTTCCTGGATACGACCATGCATACAAGTCAGTTTCTTGAGCACATCCAATTATTGTAGCAACTTCTCGATTCCTTAATCATTTCTCGATTATTGTAATCAGCTTTAGCAAACATTTTGTCCTCTTCGCTGTCGCTGTATTGTTTTGTTTTAGGCATTTTGAATGTCAAAATAATTAAATAAAATAAAAACAAAATAAAACGACGAAATTATTTGTATCTATAAAGCCTCCCATGTAATTTTAATGGACTCATGTAATTTTAATCTCATTGAAGGTTTATTCCATTTTTAACAATAGTGACGTCACCTTATTTCCATGATGATCAATTACTTTTTTCCGTAGATGACTTCAAATAATAGTTGTTTATCATTCCTTATTTTTTTACATTATAGGCTGCGCTTTTTATTTTACAATGCTTTCAAAAGCAATGGAATAAATTACATATTAAAAAAATTCTTTAGTTCTTCTTTAGTTTTTATTTTTTTATAATCAATTATAACTCAGCTCGTTTATTCATCATGAATAGATGCTTATTTTCAGGGGTTGTATTATTAATTTCTTCGACAGGGAGTTTTTGATGAACAGCGATTCCAAAATGACAGTATAAGTTATTTTACAAGTATTCATATGAACTCCCTTTGTCACGTTGTTTACACTCCGGTACGTCTTTTCATTCTTCCTATCTGTCTGCTTCATAGCCACAAGAAATCACGACAATCGGTGCCAGATTGAAGAACCTGGAGGTTTTCGCCAGTAGACCTTGGGCGGCCCAAATTTAATCGGACCTGGACTAAATTCCAGGCCGTTCAAGATTAGGCCCCACTAAACTTATATACGCCATCGATAATTACTTCCCCCTTATGAAGGTTGCTATCCAGTTGATAGTATCAAGGTGATAACACTTGTGATTTAAGCAACATTCGCATAAATTCTACAAAATTACAATGAATTAGAAGGGATGTAAAATCTGAACATTGAGATAATTATTTTTTTAATGGAATAATAAGTAAAAAGCTTTAACAAAACATAAAACTGAACCTTTAACATAATACAAATAAGTCTTTATAAAAACAAACTAACCTAACTTCTAATTTTATTTGTCAGTCACTTACATATGAATTTCAAATAAATGAGTCAGTCAAATTTTGCATAAATTTTGATGTGTAAAAATAATTATCGTAACTTAAAACATTTCTTCAGAATTTTCCTAACGAAAGTCCTATTATCAAGGCACCAAAGTAAACCAATAAAAATAATGTTGGGTCTTAGCTATGTAATTCCAATGTCGATTCATATTTGTGTGTAGGTGAGTTTTTGTTGAAGTTTTTTTTACTTATTTACCCTATTAAAGAATTAGAAGGAAATTATTGAAATTAAGTAGATTAATTCTGTTAATCCGTCGCATTATATAGAATCCAAGGGAAAGTTTGGAACGCCTCTTCGTTATCCGAACGTAATGCAAGCGATTCTTTATGACAAACTCAATAATCTAATTCTCCACATTTAAAAAAACATACATTTGGTATATTTATACGACATCTTCGGAAATGGCTATTTATTTTAAAAAAATCTGTTTATTTAATAAAAGAAGCATATTTATGAGAATTCATTTCGAAAAGCCTATCGGTAGAAAACGCCAAGTGCACGTAACCAAAAAAATGGGATATTCTGGATATTAATAATATAATAGTTATGAAACTTAAGATGCAGTTTCATATTTATTCTTCAAAAATGCGATGTTTAAAAAAAAAAGTCAACCGCGGAACGGAAGCGATCAATGATTTGACGTCATAGACTTGTGACGACAACCTCTGAGCACTCTTGGTTGCCCCTATGGAAATTCCAAACAATCATTTAGATGAAGGAAATTTTTACTCTTTGGAAAATGTTCGTAGAAGAGAAGAGACTGACACTTTATTTAATTAAATCCAAGAAAATGTATGGATAGTAGAAATTCCTCTCCTAATAATCACGGTAACTAGTTGACATCCGAGATTGTGGAAAATCAGTTTTTTTTTTTCAAAAGGAAATTCACAAAAAATATCCCTCCCCCATTTTATTGCTCAATAAGAGTTTAAACACTTAACTAGGATTATAATTTTAATTCACGTTCATCTTTATTTCTCCCTTTTAATTTTTAGATATCTTATAATCAAGTTCTAAAAAATTGAAATTTGGTATTTTATCTTAAGATAAATAAAATTTTAATTAGTTATATCTACGATTGAATTTGTCAACAGGAATTTTCAACGCATCAAGAAAGCTTTCTGTAAACATTGGTGGATTTCTATTCTTGTTTCATTTCCTAATTATAAATCAGCAGAAATTTTATTCGAACTATTTTCAGTTTTGCTGCAACACTTGTTAAATAATATCCTCCGAACGTTAATAAAAAGAAAAAAAAAGCGAGTGAACAAAAAGGGAAAGACGAAAGTTTGTTTCCATTTTGAGGTTTTCCAATTCGTTTTAGAGAAATTTACAGTTCGTTTGAATACGAGCTTATTATTATTATTTTTTTTTATTTCTTGTCAAGTAAGTTAAGATGTTCTATCCGAAGTTAGTGGCTTCATAATTTAGTCACTGCCACTGGACCAATGAAGCGAAGTCTTATTTCGATTTTCTTCAAGAGCGTCCCTTATTATTATTAATATGAAGGAAGTTTAGAAAATTTCTAGAATATGCTTGACTAATGAACTTCGCTGCAGATGTTGATAGTAAATGAATCATCTACGATTAATACTGTAATGATTCCTCTTCCGATGATCATATGAACGAGGAGGAAAATCCTCTCCGCGGTTGTTATTGTTGTAGTCTTGAAGAGCGAGAGAGCAATGGATTGGTTCAATGAGATCATCAAAAGGGGGGAAGAGATCCTGGAAAAAATCTTTATACAGTATAAAGAATAGTTATAAATCGTGATGAATATTTTATCCGAACAATTAAAAACGCGGTAAAATTAATATTTCGTAAGCTTATGTATTCAATTAACTTTTTGAACACTTAACGTTAATTAGACTTGTTTACACTTTAAACGTTAAATGTTTTTAATGCTTCCTCTTCTATAAAAAAAAGAATCTATTACGTTATAAATCTATTTCTCTATTATGAAATTTTGGACTAGGCCAATTCTCTTTATTTTATCCCTACCTTTTATTTTTAAACTGAATAAAAATATTATCAAGTGATTGCCGTATTAAACAATTTAAAATATTTTCGCCATAGCATTGACAAAATCGATAACAAATCGCATAAAACAATTTTTTTCGATAACAAAGTTCTTATTAACATTCTACATTAGAATACATCTACACAACTTGGAAAAAAGTATTCAGACATATGCTTGGTTTAGACGTTTAACCTTTAAGAATTGCAGCAAAAGGTTTCTACTAAATTCTGGAAAACTGCTTGCGGAATTCTTTTCCACTCCTCCTATAAAGCAACGCCTAAAAGCAGAGTGAAGAAGGTCTATTTTCCAAACTTCTAGTTCTGCGCTCCAATTTGTGCAAAAGGCTTTCTATCGGGTGACGTCTGGGCTTTTTATATTAATCTGACCAAACAATTTTATTACAATCCATGCTGTGTGGCATGGAGCGTTTCTTGCTGGAAATGACACAGGGCTATACAGATCTATGCAATTTTATACCAAAGAACTGCCATAGAGTAGGGGACATGGAATTGTCCCGAATGTGGAGGTTATTTGTAGAATGCATGTTTCCATCCAATACAACCAATGGTCCAAGTCTAGGCCACGAAAAACAGCACCAAATCATTACAGACCCTCCTCCAAACTTAAACGTTGGGACGATACATTATGGATGGAATCTATCTCCAGGTAATCGCCACATCCATCTGATTTCCAAAGTGTAAATCGCGATTTACACTCCACAAAACAGCCTTCTATTGTTTTAAAGTCCAGGAACGGTGAGCTAAACACCAGTTCAAACGTCGTTTAGCGTTATATAAGACTTGTGCTGCTACTACTCTACAATGAAAACCTATTGAATGCAGCTCATTTCGGATAGTTTTAGTGCAAGCACGAAGTCCGGTGGTGTTTTCAACTTCAGATGTTAGATCAGCTGCAGAGGACTGGCGTGATTCCATCCCTCTCAAGGTTCTCCGAGCCGATACGTCAGTTTACGAGGCCTGCCAGGACGCAGTAGTTGCGCCACTAGGCTTCCATCTTCGAATCACATCGGCTACTTCGATTTTGAAATCTCCAGACTGTCGAAATAAAACACCTCGTTGAAACTCACTACCATGTGGAATTGCGTTTTTCCAACTATATAAGGGATCATACAACATTACGCGCACGCGTCTAATTTGTATTTCAAACAAAATTTGCATGTTTCATCAGGGGTCCAAATACATTTTTCCATATAGTGTATAATTTCAGGGGAATAAGTGGTAAAATAACGCTGCAAACTGAAAAGGAGAGAACATGGTAACAGATATATAAAATTTCTCCTAATTTCAAACATTGACAATTTATAGCTATTGACAATTTATTTGAAAAACCCAACAATAAAAACTAACTAAACAACATACAAAGTATAAGATAAAATGAAATCTGATCTACTATGAAATATAGGAGAAATTATATATATATTACATTTTTAACCCAATTTTTAATGATTCAAACATAGTAAAAGAATATGGTGGTTCGCTAGCAGATCATTTCATCACATTTCATTTTAGCCATTTTCACTTTGTCTAAGATCATTTAAGTGCCAATTAACTGAATCGACCGTTTTAATTCTTCATATTCAATTAATTACTGAATTATTTAGCCAAATGGACGCCGATATTGTGAACAAATGGCCTACCTGTATTAAATGAAGAGGGAATGCCAATTTTCCATCCCTAATCCGTTTTCTCATCGATTAGAAAGAAATGAAAATTACCACCCATCGTTTTTTCACCCTATAGCAATAATTATAACATTTTAACAAGGCTTAGTCATTCCTAAAAAAAAATGAAAATTTTTCTCACATAGCCGCGAAAAGGTGTCTTATCGCCATCCAATGCCCGTTAAGCAATTACATATTCAAATATCTTTTTCATATGAATAAACTTTTTATTTTTTTAATTTTTATGGACTGATTACAATGCAATCGCTGGGGAACCGCATTTAAATAGTAAGTACAGTATCGCGAAGTATTTTAGATATCCTATAATAATTTGCTAAGCACAATCCGGCGTATAAATTGTTAAGTATTCTTAGTAATTTTAGCGATCCTGATGCGGATATTTTTATAGATAGTTATAGGTCTATGTTTTAATATTTTCTTCTATTTTATTTTTTTTATGCTGTCTGTGATGTTCTTTGACTTGGGTCTATTTGTTGCCATTTTTTATATCTTATTTTATTTATTTATTTATTTCTTGTTTTTTATGATTTTTCACTACCAGTTATTTTATGTATGCTTTATGTATTTAATTGTTTCATTAACCCCGTTTTGGGCGTTTAGCCTGTTGGAGGACAACATTGGGTACCTCGTCCGGTATATCTGGTCTGGGTTTCCCAGTGATGTTGTTACATTATTATTATTATTTTTATTATTATTATTATTAAAAAATTAGTTAAAAATCAAAATACAGTTTTAAGAAACAACTAACTGTAATAATTTGCTCCAAATTGTTGTTTGCCTACGCCTATTGTAAAATCAAGAGTCGGCAAAGTAGATTTCCAAGACATATTATAAAATGTTCTCAATATATATAAGACTAATCTTTTAACGTAAAGATTAAAGATGTAAGAATTTTTATCCCTTCTCCCACAATTCCTTTCACCAAGTATTCGATTTCTGTTTTATACAGAAAAATCATTCAAAAATGTGAAAGGAAACCTTAGTTTTCTGTTTCTTAATATTTGAAAAGCTTTGCCAAACTGAATATCTTGTAGATACCCTCCCCATTTTTTTGGTATTTCACATTGTTGTATTTCCATTTCCTGATTTAGCATCTTCCTCCATGGGATTATAGTATCTCCACCCCATTCCAATTTTCCACCAATACTGTATCTTTCTGTCCCCCCCCCCCTTCTCCCGAGGAGAAAAATCCTGGGTGCGTCCCTGATTGTTCCCATCCTAAATTAATTAGTTAAAAATAATTAAAACTATTTTAATATGGATTTAAATATTTTTTTCTTTCGAATAATGAAATTAAAAAAATATTTGATTTGTATAAGGATAGGTCCGGCCACGCGAGATAAGTCTTCATCATCGTTAATTGTACACGTACAATCCCTACTCGATTTAAAGTAGCCTATTCATCACATAAAAGCTAACAAAAAATCTCAAAGCAAAGTGATTATATAATAATTTCTTTGTTACTTTGTTAGCGAGTTAAAACAGAAACTAAAAAGTGCGCGCGTCATTGATGGGGTAAAAATCGATAAATAGTTTCAGGCGTTATTAATACAGTTTCGCTCTGGCTTGAAGTTTTTCAAGACCGTTTGTTTCGATTCAACGCTGTTAATGTAAATCATGGAAAAAAAGATATTAATACAACATCAATTTTTTTAACTTTATCATGTCCGTACAGATTATAAAATAGGGATCTTAATAATCTCCTTAATAAACAAATAAATAATAATAAAGAAATAACGGAGGAAATAGCAATAACATTTTATACATGTAAATGCAAATGTTAATACAAAACTGAGATTAACGTATAGAAAAACTTTTCTAAATAACAATGAAAAGAATAAATGAATTAGTGATTTATATTAAATTATCGTATGTATCTGTAGGGGCCCAATTTTGAATATTTAAAAAGCCTTTATACATGCTCAAAAATCAACGCTAAACAAAAGAAAAGCTTGAATATATGCTAATGGTGATATTATGGTATATAAAACCAACAAATGAAATTAAGGTGCGCTTTGATGTTTTGTGCGAAAAAATTCTTAAGGAAAAAAAAATAATACCAGCAATATCTCAACCCAATTGCAATCGTCGTAAATTTTTGGGAGCAAAAAAATTACCAATTGGTTATATTTTTAAATAATGTCAAGTAAACAACTGGAGGGAATTAGAAAAATGTTTCTTTTACTGACCTTAATGCAGGGAGAGGGGCCCAAGGGGTTAGTGGGAGCCGTTTTCAAAATCAACTTCTGTTCACGTAATAGTTTAAAAAAATACTCAGCAACAGTTGGATCTATGTTGGTACTATAGTTGTATACCTGATGTGGAGTGAGTGCCAGTTGGATGAGATAGGTCCAGCCCTTGATCGAGTTTGCTTTTTGCTCGCGTGACAGCAGAGACCATTTCGTCAGCGGCTGGGGGGTGTACGATCCGATGTTGTCACTGATGCCAGTACTGCTGTCCACCGTAACCTTCTTCACTCGACGACCTACATTGACAATACGAAAAGAAAGTACCATCTCTTATTTTGATTTCTAAATTTTCATGTGAAATTTTGCTTCGAAAGAGGCTGAGCATCAGTTATTGAATAGGGAAAATCGCGCTTTTTTCCTCCTCCCTGTAATTTTACTGGCAATGCTAAGTCCAGTGACTCACACGTGGTGGCTTTGTGAATGGAATTCCTTTTTATGTACGTGATACATTTTACACGTAATGCTTCGATATCGAATACTTGTTACGATGATTATTGAACAAAGGAGAAGAGGAACGAACTGGAACTAATGAATTTCAATATTAATAATCAGTGAGATTTAGAATATTGAAACTGCAGATAAATCTTTTTCTTCATAGTTTATATAAAACTATAATCATAAGTTAAGACATCATTTGGGCCTCTTAGATTTAAATATTATATTTCAAGACGGATGTATTCTTACTATATTGTTAAAAGCAGCTGTTCCTTCTATATTATTAAATTATAAGGAGGAAAAAATCAAATTGAAACGAAGAGTTTTTTTTTTTATTTCATTAGTATTATATACACTCATTGCGTTGAATAATTTTTATTTTAGTAAATTAGCGAATTAGTGAAATTTTTAAAATAATATGGTGAATACTAATGTTATCAATTTATTTCGATCTTAATTATTACTCAAAAAAATTTTAAAGATATTTTCACCTCTTTAATAAATAATAATAAAACAAAAGTTTTCAAAACAAAAAAGACAGTCAATTTGCTTTTGAAGGTATTAAAATAGAAGCGAATCAATTAAACTGATTTATTTTTAATATTTTTTGCTGTTTGATGAAATATACTGCCTGATATTTTTATCATTTTAATTACTAGATTTTGGGAAAGCCAATTTTCTTCCTCTTCCTCAAATGCTCTTGTGTTTCTCCACCCTTATGTCATATCTTGATAATGATCAAGGTCGAAGAATTGAAGTTTCTCAAAATACCCAGATAGGAAATAATATCAGAAATATGACAAAATGACATTTATCCAGACGTCAGTATTAAGAATATTAAACGTTTAAATAATCTAGTTAGGTTTTATATATTGCTAATATTAAAAACAAAACAAATGAAAACAGATTACGATTTATACTGATATTAAAAAATGTTATGTATTTAACTACAATTTAGTTTGAAATTAAATAGATCTGTGGTGTATTTATTTAGCTTTTATTTTAAATTGAACAGCATACGAATCAATAATTATTCATTTTAAATATAAAAAATGCTGAATATACTTGTGTATAAACCCAGGATTTTTTTCAAAAAGCAAACTCTAAAAGTGTATATTTTGCTTATTTACAAGTTACTATTGAAATAAAACATGATGATGGTGTTAACTTCATTTTAAATAGTATTCCTTTAAGGTATAGATGTTAAATATTATTGTAGAGGTCATGGTTTGAAATAAAATCGACTACAATACGGTATATACAACAATATACAGAATGGGGTTTTGTTTCTGTGTTCATTAACCCCAGTTTGGGCTTCGGCCTATGGGGGACAACTTGAGGTTTAACAGCCTAGCTACATTATTATTATTATTATTATTATTATTATTATTATTATTATTATTATTGTTGTTGTTGTTGTTGTTTGAAAACAAAACTCGGATTAAGTCCGGAAGCCAATCCCAGAGGCGGACCCAAGAAGAGAGGGCCAAGCCAACATCCACTATAAACTACTGCAGTTTAGAGGGTGTTGGCCAAGCCCAAGGGGGGCAAATTGCCAGGAAGGGAAAATTACATGCTCATGGGAGTATTAATGTTTGGGTGTATACACTCTATCGAAATTTCCTTACAATTATGTGACCGGTGTATAGGATTGTGGCTTTGTGTAAGTTTTGTGTGGGTTTAATTGCACTGTCGACAGGCTTTTGTAGTGCGGAATAACTCCAGTGGCAGAAAGAACGATAGGAACAATATGTGCTTTCCCCCAAGGAGTTTTATTTCGTGTGCAAGATCCATTTAGTGATTGTGTCTGTTTATGTTATTTTGTAAACTGTGTGCTTCGAGGATGGAAATATCAATTATATAGGTCACTGTGTTTTACTTATCTACGAGCGTAATGTCTGGTTTGTTATGAGGAATAGTTTTGTCAATGATTATATTAAGGCAGTGTCTGGGCTATATTTATTGTATGAAGTGTGGATGTCCATAAGCTTGTGTATCTTAGCTAGATGTTGATGTATGATGTTGGCTACCTGGTTATGTCTGTGTAAATAATCTGTCTGCTTGAACATTTTGCACTAGATATGACATGTTGGATGGTTTCCTTTGCGATGTAGCATTTCCTGCAAGAGTCCCAACCCCTTCCCACAATAATAATAATAATATTATTATTATTATTATTATTATTATTATTATTATTATTATTATTATATTATTATTATATTACTTAGTGTTAACGTTTTATAGAAAATTTGTATCCTCTTACTTTTATTCTAAATTGTGGTGAATAAATTTCGTAAAAAAGCAAAAAAAAAAAAAAAAAAAAAAAGAAATTCTGCTGTTATATTGTTGACAAATGGAAAATGCAGAAAATTGATATCGTACCAATAACTATGAAGTACAACGAGGGTAATATTTTAGAAATAAACTGAATATCGGAGGACTTAATAGAATTTTTTCATATTATAATATTACTAACGCTCTTAGAAAGCAAGTAAAAAAATAAATTCAAACTCAGAAAAATGCTTAAATTTTGTGAAAAATATTCTTTTGTGAAAAAAATTCTTTTGTATGTATTACTTACATATAGTGGCTTTCTCATTTTAAGGGTGTGTATAAATAGAAATAAATATTTATATATATAAATCTATGCGACCGTATATAATACATAATGGTTTCCGTTGCCATTGGAATATGACGAATCTGAAAATTCAACCCGTAAAAGTAAATAAATAAGTTAAAAACCAATAAATGAACGGAATTTATACACCACCGAGTCCGTCAAAGGCTGCCAAGATTAAGAAAGTAGAGTAAAAGGTGGCAAATTTAAATTACATTTTAAAATTTAGCGCTTAGTTAATAAGTTTAAATTAAAAAAATTAATTTCTTTTAATTAAAAGCCGCTACCTATAAAAATGAAACCTACCAACTTCAAACACTCCTCCTTAAACGGACTTCCCACAGCCACATTACGAATTCCGCTTTCAATGAATTCCAGAATAAGCATTAGAAATGGGACCGTACATCATTTACAGGCAGTCGAACGAGAGGAGGACAGGGAGAACAAAGTGAACTGAAGGGGTGGCACGTGCCTATCTATCTCCTCTGTGGATGGATTCTGTTCGGAGTCTGAACGATCGATGAGGAAACGTTTGAAGTGACGACGATAGGATTACGGAGGGGGTGATTCTGAGTAAAAAAATATTCCACGTCATCCTTCTCTTTGAATCACGCGCTTTCTTTGGAATTCCACGCCAGAGCGCTTTACGAGTGAAAACAACACGGTCGATCCAACGGGTAAGCAGATAGAAAGATGGAGGTGGGGGGGGGGGGAGGGATTAATTCTTACTCACACTCAGTCACTCACCTGAGCATTTGTTGTTGTCTCGTCGCGTCACCTGAGTAGAATGTCGAGCAGACGAGAGTGGACGATTGGACGATAACGATGCGTGTTTCAAGGGACGACCTCGTCTATAAAGAAAAAAAAAAGGAGAAAGGACCCACTTTTTATTAGTTTTTTGAGCTATTAAGTTTATTTAAAGCATGAGTAAATATTATTGCATATCTAGTGCAGAGTAAAATAAAGAACTGTATGGCGAAGGCAATAAACCTAATGCAGTTTTTGAAAGTTTATTCATTTTGTTTGTTTATAATGAAAGAAAACACTCTCCCGCTGTGCTCCACCGATATAACGAAATGATGGGACGTAAAAAAAAAAAAAGATTTCAATGTAACAAATTTTAGTGCTAATACTTGTATGAAATGTCTTTTTTTAAGCAAATTATGTGATATAATTATCTAACGATTAATTATAGAGCTATAAGTTCATTACAGTAAACGATAACCAAATTGAACAACAAGAAATTAAACCCCTCCCCTCCAAGGAGGATATAGGAAAGTAACAGAACCCCGAGTTCATCTATTTTTTACCCCCCTTCCTTTATCTGCTCTTTATAATCCCAATTTTTTTCAATCAAAAAATTGATTTTCTCGAACATAGTATTTAGAAAATATAAAAGAGCTCATCTTCTTTCCTTTCTCATCATTTCCGATCGAATACAAAGGAGGGGAAGTCAAGTTTGGACAAATGGATATAGAAATAAAACAAACTACTTTGTAAACTACTTTGATTTCTCCACAATCTCCCTATACAATGAAGCACTTGTCCCATCGTTTCACCAGACCTCTGAAGAATTTTATGCTGCTGGTTTTGAGGGGCAATGTACAGGAAGATTATGTGGAGAAATAAAAGTGGTTTTCAAATACAGTATTAAATATACCCATTTGTTTCGTTTCTATAACCATTTGTAACTTATTTCCTGACTTCCCCTCGTATAACACTGTCACGAATTAATTTCGGTAGCAAGGCTACTATCATCATTAGGTAAAGGTAAAATTAAAATACAGAAAAAGTAAAAGAAATTAAAGAAATTGAACCCGAGCCAAGGACCCTCGGGTTACTATCCCGAATTTTCTTTACAACGTGTATTTTTATTTTTTGAGTTACTGCGTGGAAAAAACTCTTGAACGTAGGACGATTAATACTACGAGAAGCGTTCAAATTTGATCTCGACTTTATTTTTTGTACGAGGGGCATACTAAAGTCGTGAGCAACTTTTTTTCATTAATCACAATCATTTAATATAGAATAACCTTGCATATCATCGCAATCGTCAGACTTTCATGAATACGTGCTGGCACTGACGCCATCACCTTTTATCACGTGACATCAAGAAGTTGAAAAATGGCCGACATCGATGGTTCGTTCCGTTCAACGTGCTGCGATAGAATTCCTTGTTAAAGAAGGAATCCCTTCTGCTGAAATTCACCGGAGACTTCAGCGTTCTTGTATGTGGACGTTCTCAAACTGTGCTAGTAGTGTTCAGAGATGGGTGAAACATTTTAAAGATGGAAACACGAGCACTCAAGATCACATGCGTAGTGGGCGCCCTGGAACTGCCTCCACTGAGTGCAACATGACACGCGTTGATGTCTTAAAAGAAGACAGACGTGTCACTGTCAGTGAAATTGCAGCAAGACTTGCAATTTGCAATATGACAGAGTGTAGTGCAGGAAATGATTCGTGAATTAGGCTATCGAAAAGTTTGTGCCCGCTGGGTCCCCCAGTTACTCACAGAAGATCACAAAATTCAAAGACGAACCATCACTCAGAACCTTCTTCAGAGACATGCAAATGAAGGAGATGATTTTTTGATACGTATTGTTACGGGGGATGAGAGCTGCTTCCACCATTACGAGGCAGAAACGAAACGACAAAGCATGGAATGGCACCACTTGAATTCGCCGGCAAAAAAAAGGAAAGGAAAGACAGTGACATCTGCTGGGAAGGTTATGGGTACCATCTTCTGGGATGCAGAGCGTGTCATTTTGATAGAATTTCTTGAACTATAAATGCTGCCCGTTATGTTAAAACGCTTCACAAGCATCTTCGTGTATTGGGGGATAAACGTCCTGAAAAGAACAGTATCCTGCAACGTGTAACGCACGCCCCCACAGTGCTCGATTCACCAGCGAGACGATTCAAAACTTTGGATGGGAAGGGGCAGATGAGAGGCCAGCGCTATGCGACAGACGACGACGTGAAGAGAGCAGTGCGTCAGTGCCTTCGGCGAGCTGGAACGAACTTCTACCGTCAAGGGATTTTCAAACTTCCACAACGGCGGGAAAAATTTGTCCAAAGGAATGGATATTATTTTGAGAAATAGACAAAAGTTTATAGTTTGATATGATGTATTCTGTGTATAACAATTATTAATCTTTTTTTTAATGTTGCTCATTACTTTCAGTATGCCCCTCGTAAATTTCATTGTTGTCATGTAAACGCAGTACCAAAAAAATCTAAACTTTAACAACAAAAGTCAACTACCGCCTGTCATGCAAATGCAGTACCACTCATCCGGTTGCCATGAAAACCGATTGTTTGTTTAAACAAAATGGCAGACAGCGATCTGTCGACCAAATTAGGACAACGAATAATCAGGTTTTTCCACAGCGAATGTGTGAAAGCATCTGAAATTCAGAGACTTCAAAGACAGTTCACCGAGTCACGTTTGTCTTTATCATTCGTCTTTACTTGGTGTGCAAAAGTTTGAAGGAGGGCGAAAATCCACCGGCAATGAACCCCATAAGGCAAGGCCAGCAACTACTGTCAATGATGGCATCATCGCACGAACAAATGAGTTGATGAGGGACAACAGGCGGATTCATGTCCGAGAATTGGCTTCAATATTGAACATTAGCACTGGCAGTGTGGTGACCATCATCCAAAATAATCTGAAATTCAAGTAGATCTGTGTCAGATGGGTCCTTAAGCAACTCTCCGAGATCACAAAACCACGCGGCTGGAAAATTGTTCCATGCTGCTGCAGCGATATGACAGGGAATGTTATAGATTCCTAAGGCGTGTTGTGACCATCGCACGAGACATGGATTCATCACCATACTCTTGCAAGCAAGCGTGCGGGCATGGAGTGGCGACTGACTCACCATGACCAAAGAAACTCAAGATGACACCGTCGGCAACGAAAATGATGGCGACTGTATTCTGGGACATTCATGTCGATTTTCTGAAGAACGGCGAACCATAAATTCACCCTAGTACTGTGACATTTTGAGGACGTCCCTGAAGCCGGCACTACGGAAAAAGCGACCAGGACTCCTTATCAGTGGTGTTTGTTTTCTGCAAGACAATGCCAAACCACACACGGCCAAACTGACTATCGACACACTGACGGGAATTCAAATGGGACATCTTATCACATCCTCTATACAGCTCGGATCTCTCCCCTTGCGACTATTGCCTTTTTGGACCATTGAAAGTGTTCTTGGGAGAGCAGAGGTTCGGCTCCAATGAGCAAGTGAAAAAGGCTGTCCTGACGTGGTTTCGGCATCAGCCTGAAGATTTCTACAGAACCAGATGCTCCCAGAATGCTGGAATAAATGTTTAGAGAAGCAAGGAGAGTTCTTTGAGAAATAACGTGTGTGTGTGTGTTTTAAGCTTTCTGATTTTTAAAAAAAAACAAACTCCAGGTCAAATTTGAATGCCCCTCGTAGTATTAATCGTCCTATTTGAACCTTTTCCCAGTTAATATAATAAAGACAAAATTACTCCTACATTTATATATTTGCGACGGGTTTCAAACATACGAGATCTGTTTCCCTCTAGTGGTAGTTAGACAAACATCTGCTCGATCTTCAGTGTAATTTTCAACTTCCTACTGTCACTACATTTTTGATTTGGAACGTTCTCGTGAAGAGTGTTTCTTTAGTGTGTCTACGGAAATGGATGCCTCAAAATTGAAATTCTATTATGAAGTTCTCGAGAGACTGAGAAAAAGAATTCTTCGAGATCAAGCATAGCTGAAACTTAGATGCTGCATCACAACAATGCACCTTTTCACACAGAACTCTTGTCATGTAATTTCTGGCTCATAAAGGCATTTCAGAGTTACATCAGGCTCCCTACTCCCCTGTTACTTACGCCATGTAACTTTTTCCTCTTTCCTAAGTTGAAACGTTACCTGAAAGGGCGAGATTTTGTCTCTTGTTTCCACAAGGCCTAACAAAGTGTTTACACCTCACGACCAAAGTCTCCAACGCTGTGTGGCCTCTCAAGGAAAGAATTTTGAAGGTGTTAAGACTGATTTGTAAATAAGAATTAAAAGTGAGTTTTACTGGAACAATCTCAGTACTTTTTAAACAGACCTCTTATTTACGACAATAGGTTGCAGGAAAAAAATACCATATTAGAAATTGTGCAATTTGTAATTTTATGTACTTGTTTCACTTTTTTTTAATGACATCACTTAAATGGTCGCGCATGGTTGAGTATTGTGCAAGCGCAGAGAGCATTTTGACTACACTTTCAGATTGCTTCGAATAGTTCTATCCCATCAAGGAACACCATATTAAACAGGGTTGAACAGTTTAATGCTACCGTGAATGTGGAAAATAAACATTAATTTAGTGGATTTATTAAGGATGATTTTTTTTTTCTGTTGAATGATTGGATGAATATTATTTTCAAAACTATACTAAATTTCAAATAAACTTTTTATTATGATAGCATTTTATTTTTTAATTCAACCTATTGTCTCAATAAACATGATTGAAAGAACCTCACATTATATTGCAACCATATAAAGGTTGCTTTTGAAAAGGATGTCGTGAGATACCCTAGCGATGTTCTAGACCATAAAATAAACACAAGTTTCCTCATACGTTTTGTCGAAATTGCATTCGTTAAAGGAGTAAGCAGCTCGTGAAGTTTGGTTTAACTCCGCCCACAACGTAAACCAAAGCGCATGAAAAAAAGTAAATACCACCACGTGTTCCATTAAAAGTTTTCTACGAACCACCTGTGCACTAATGTGTTGGCCCTAAACCAACACCTCCTAGAGAGAAGGCCTGCGGACAAAAGATGTATACATTGTTACATCATCAAGCGGCCAAATTCAAGGCTTATTATTGCTAGAAATACGATTAACAATAGCCGCTTGATAATGATGCAACAATGTAAACACCTTTTGTCCGCAGGCCTTCTCTCTAGGAGGTGTTGCCTAAACTCAATTACTCTCACAGCCCACTGAAAGATTCGTAATTACTAGACCTCAGAAATGAATTTGTCCACAATTTAGGAAAGACGTCCAAGTGGATCCAGAGATTTGGCTTTTTTGTGAGAGTGGTTGAGTTTAGGGCCAACACATTAGTGCACAGGTAGTTCGCAGAAACCTATTAATAGAACACGTTGTGGTGTTTACTTTTTCCATGCGCTTTTGTTTACGTTATGGGCGGAGTTTAACCAAACTTCACGAGTTGTTTACACCTTTAAGGAATGCAATTTCGACAAAACGTATGAGGACACTTGAGTTTATTTTAAGGTGCAGAACATCGTTAGGTATATCTCACGACATCCGTTTCAAAAGCACCCTGTATAATAACGCAGCAAAAGGGGATAAAAACCACAAATCAGGAAACATTAACTTTGATTAGTTTCATCCAATAGACCCTTTCACAGTAAGGAGCACGACGTCACTGGCGCATGCGCTGTTCTGCTTCCGGAGGGCAAAGCGCAGAGAAAGATTGGATAACCAATGCATCGCAAGCGATAGCGTTATGTCTAACAACGATAAAAAATATATATGTTTTTTCAAAAGAAAGATTTAATAAAGCTAAGAAGCCAAGGAAGTACAAATTAGACATTCAAAAAATGTACAAAAACGATTCTAATTAAAAAAAATATTGGAGTTAAAAAACAGAGAACGTGATTGCAACCAGGGAGTAGAGAGTAGATAATACTACAACGGATAATGCTGCTGACATTCATTTCCAGATACCGGCCCTTGGTGGCTCAGTGGTTGCGTGATCGTCTCTGATACCCGAGGACGCGGATTCGACCACGGCCGAGGAAGAGGAGGATTTATTCAGGGGGAAATTTCTGAGATCACGCACTTCCTTCGGAAGGGAAGTAAAGCCGTTGATCCCGTGTAGCCGGCTGCATGTTAAAGAACCCTTGCGAGGCAAAATATGTGGCCCCTATAACGCCGTCCTGAAATGACCACAGCAGTTGAAAAGGACGTTAATACCAAACAAACCAAACCAAACCAATCATCTCCAGATAGGGAGTGGTCGTGGCTTAGTTGTCTCACTGATCAGTTCGCTGTTCGGTGAAGTTAAGCAGCCACTGGATGTATTACTTCTGGGGCCAGGATCGAGGTAACACAGTTATGTGAGACCCGTGCACTGGACCAAAGCTGGATGCCAGCAGCTGGAGCCCTACCAAATATTTCTGTCTTTATATCCCCTCGTGCTTCGGAAGGCACGTAAAGCCATCCGTCGCGGCTGCTCCTGTCATCTCGTAGCAGTCGTTATGTATCACTGTGATGGCGCAGAATTCCTTCGTAGGGAGTATCACCTGAAGAAGTAGAACTCTCCAGATATTAGTATCAGTGGTGAAGTACTCAATGATCAGAAATTAAATAACCTGCCTAACTTGGGATTTATAGACGTTTATAAATACTTACGTAATGACAATGCATCCACATTCAAGGCATTGATGAGGCGTTAAGCAAACTGATGCAGAAGATGTGCACGATTACAAATTTTTCAAGGTGAGGAAAATCAGTGTTTTTCTTTTATATTAACTAATTTAGTGCAATAACAGTAATTAATAATACATTTAAAGAATAAAAATATTTACTGGTGTTTATTTGTGGGAAATCTAAAAAAAACTTAGCTTTATTAGATGCATTTCGAAGTTTTGTGTAGCCGTTTTTTAAATTTATTGCCCTCCGGAAGTTCTATTGCGCATGTGCGTATCTCATTATCATGTTAACGTGAAATCGTCTATTGGAAACATATGACGAATGAAAACGTTCAATTGGGATTAGATCGCTAGGACATTTTAGTAATAATTTGTATTGATTCTAAAAATTTAAGTGATTTCGGATTATAAATGGAGAAGACAAAATGGAAAATTTGATACGAGATGAGGGGGGGCGGGGGTTCTTAACGACATATTCAGTGACATGTAGGATTTTAACAAGCTTGTTAAACTTGTTGTAATCACGCTTATTTGTAATCATTGTTAAACACAGTGTATTCAAAAAGTTCCAGGACTGCCGCTCGTAAAACAGTACAAGTGGCGCCAGTCAAACAAATCAGGTGCATGCGGGGGGTAGGTCGATGTTCACAACCTGCCTTCTCGTCAAAAATTCCTGCACAATGATAGACTTGTGAGATGCCTTGTCGTGCAACAGCCCCTACGTTCCACTTCCACTGTCCAATAATTCTGGCCTAACACGATGACAATAGCACACAAATGCACGATGAACAAGTTCGTTGAAACCTAATGAAATGGGTGTAGCCCAAGTTCGTTGCTGTGTATGATCAGCAAAACTAAATAAATCAAAATAAAAACGTAAATGCAAAATAAATAAATAAACTAAGAATAACTTAGCTAATAATAATAAATATTATTATTTTTTGTGTGAACAAGAGTTTTATTTTAATGTTATAAACAAACTCGCACATAAAAACCCCACCGAAAGCCAATCTTAAACTATCATATAGTTGGTTGGTTGGTTGGTTTATTAGAAATTATGGCGTCGACTACTAAGGTCATTTTGCGCCTTTTACACAAATTATAACAGTACGCAGCCTTGGACAACCACAAACATCCTTGCCCACCGCGGGATTCGAACCCGCGACCAGGCGGATTCGAGTACTAGAAAGCCTTCGCTCTAGCCCTCTCGGCCAACTGGCCGGCACTATCATATAGTAAGAAATCCTTACACCCATAGATTAACACCATATCCTGTAAGAGCAACTTATATTCCTATCAGACATTTACTCTATCCCCTCCCTTCACTTCACTAGAGCCCTTTGGGCTTTGCCCTATTAGAGTCTACCTCTGGGGCTGGGCTTCTGAACTTGGTCCTATATTTGTCTTTCCAAAACAACAATATAGGTAATACATGTTTTTCAATCGGACACAATGGAAATTTAAATTTTTGGCTCGGGGGAGGGGACAAGGAGATAAGATTTTCGAGTTCCCCTCCCCTCCCTTAAATGAAATAGCATTATTAGTAGGGAGTTGGCACTGACCAGGGAATTATTTCCTTAAACCGGAAATTTCATTAAAAAAATATTTACAAGCATTTGATGAACATATTTATCATTTAATTGCGACCGCATATTTTAAATGTAACAATCTTGTAAAAGCGAAGAGAAAAAAGCGTTTGCTAACTATAGATATGTTGCCACTACTGTTTTTGTTTTAATGAAACTGCTTTAATTCTTTAGGCGAGAGCCAAATGGTTCTTTAGAACGGTACTATAGCGAATATTTAAATACTTAATGTTAAAAATTCGTAATGTTCAGAAAAGAAAAATAAACCCTATTGGAAATTAGCCGAGCCTGCCGTTTCGACTTCACGGCAACACGCCTAGTGGCTACAGGAAAACAACTATCGATAGTCGCCTACAGGAAACCACTGAAGGTCTACTTGCATTATGTGAACAATAGAAGGATAATAGAAGAAAGAAGGTGAATAAGGGAATGATATTCTGATCAGGTGAAACGGTACAAAAATATATATGTTAAAACTCTTGCAACTTAAATCGCATAAAAATTATGAAATAAAAAATAAACCTTAAAAAAGAACCTTCTGAAATAGGAGGACTTCCAAAAAATAGACTAAGCATCGAGTTTAAGTGTAAACATTATATTTTTTTTTTCAAATTATGAAGAAGCCAGTTATAGGACCGGCCTGCCTCAAAATTCATTCGCAAGCGTTATATATAACTATTTGATAAAATGTATTATTACTAAAATGGTTTATACCCTGTTGTAGAAAATGCAGAATCCAAAAATCTAATTTATTTCTACAGTTTCTGCGCTATTTTTTCCACTTTTATTTTCTTTATCACCTAAAACGGACAGCGATACATTAAAAGAAAAATGAGAAAAGGAGAGTAGACTGACAAAAAAGGAAAGAAAAAAATGCGAAGACAATATTTATTTTTTTCATCTTCTCGTTTGCAACTTTATTTCATTGCCAAAACAAGCACATCACATATCTGCGTATCTTCATTCGTTTTTCCATTCTCACTCTTTCCCGGAACTTAAATCCAGTTACCAGGAATGACGGATGGCTTTCCATTTCAAACAACTGTTTCATTACCTCATTCTCGTCCTGCTTTTCTTTCTGTAGAGCTTTGAAGATAATAAAAAGGGGGAATTTTTTGCGTTCAAAGGATGCATCATTTCGATCTATTAAGGAGTTTTTCATTCCGCTTCGGATCTCCCTCCTCTCTCTTTAGATTCCCAAATTGAATAAAACAAAATGGAAAGAGTACTTTGAAAATTTCGATTCATTAACGTTAAACTGCATTTACCATCAAAAGAAAGTTAAAAAAATTCAAAGTTGTTCTAAAATATTAATAGTAAAATAATATTTTTGAAAAATTTACCTTATATAACTTATACACTTCCTTTTTTGAGGTATATCTACGATATATTATGAAAAGTGTAAGGTATTTCGTAACAAAAGTTTTTGCGTGAGGCAAATTCGATTTTTATTGACTACGATTGCTTTCAATATTTTACACACGTTGTATTGTATAGTGTATACAGTTATAATTTTAATAAACCATTGTATTGTAAAATGGACGTTATAAAATTATAACTGTATACGATTGCTTTGTTTTTGAGTTTATAGTGAATTTGATTCCACGTGTATGTTTCTGTCCACAGGTCTTTTCAGGCCAAAGTTGGCGATGAATTAAGTAATATTTGTGAGATAAATGGTGGTATCTCACAAGGATCAGTGCTGGGACCAGTTTGTATTCAATTACTACATACGTGATTTTTCGAAAATCTCTTACTGCAAGCTATATTTTTATGCAGATCATACTGCTATACTGATATGGGCACACAAGCTTAGTGTTGTTGTGTCATGTCTGCAGAAAGCCTTTAAAATGTGAAATCTGGTGTTGCAAGTGGCGACTAAAACTCAGTGTCGACAAATGCAAGGCGATGTTTATCACTAAGAAGAGAAAAAGAAATCTTGACTCCTTGGAAGTTATATGGCAAATACTTGGAATGGGTTGTTATTATCAATACATTGGCGTTATTACTGATTTAAAACTATCATGGAATATGCATATGGCTTATGCGATGAACAAGGCCAAAAAAAGCAAAGTTTAGTTTAATTGCTCTGTTGAGTCGTAACAGTGTCCTCAGTGATTGTTCGTATCATCTTCCTATATGGCATGTCCGTCTGGGCTACAATTTGCAAGACAAGATGGAAAGAACTTCAAACTTTCCAGAACATTACCCTAAGGAGAATTGATATTATTGCACAATTGGATAGGAGAATTGATCGCAATTACTCCATTCATAATGACCTCAATAATGACCCATGTTGGAAAATATGTTCAAGAGCTCATGGAAAACGTGCTGTCTATTATGGTAAATCAAAGTAATGGCCTCTGGCATTCTAAAACATTTCCTACATAGAAAAAGGCACCGAAATCTAAGACATATCCTTGATGTCAATTTTGATGACATTGATAATGTCTTTTTTTTTCTCATAGGTTTTCCGTTTCTGTAGCTTTATTAAGCGATATACACCTAGCTCAGACAATCGTCAATCAAATTTCCCTCCACCAAGAGGAGATATTTTATTCTTCTTTCATACTGAGGATGACCATTGTGGGTACATCAGGTTTCATTTCTAGTTCAGTGCATGTTTATGAAGGATGAGATTATGGAAGCTATGCTTCAAGTTCCACACCAATATCGATACACTACGATTGTCGAACCACGTGTATGTCCTTAACGTTTTAAAACAATGGAAGTATTTTAACGCCTTCGTTATCAATTTTTCAATCTTTTTCTCTGCTTGTTTATGTGTGCGTATGTGTTCGTGTGTGTGCGTATTCCACATATACCAAAAAAATGTTGTAGTAGCAATAAATTAAGACAATTTCAATAAAACAATTGGATATCAATTTATTCCGTGAAATACTTTCATTAGAAAAATATTAAACTTTTAAAAAATCAAAAAGCTAAACAAAATAATTAAAAATTCGTAACAAGTCGACTTCTCATGATTGGAGGTCTTTGTAGCGTTTTTTTTTATCTGAAATTTTTTTTAAAAAATACTAGATATCCTGCAACTTATTATAGATTTTTATATTATGTCCAACAACAGCTGCAAACCATTTAGTGAACTTTTCTGACCACAGGGGATGAAAAGTTTAAACAAAGTGTCTTACTATATGGCCGCCGCAAATTCAAATCGCTAGTGCAAACTGTGCTAACGCGAAAACAAATAAAATGTCTTCATCATCAAGAACGTGACGCGAGCAACGACAAGCGATGGGTGTGCGTCAATTATGGCTCGTTCATGCACAGCACTAGCTCAAGCAGCCGAAATTCAGAAATGCAGAATTTGAAAAAAAATTGAGTGCGCACACGTTGCTTATGAACGACCTCTTTCTCTGAGCTTCGGTTGGTAGTTAGGTGATTGTTTATAAACCACAGTTTGTTTGATTTTTTTATTGTTTTGCCTTTTTATTATACGCTTTTATTCAACTTGCTTTTCTGTAAGTTTGTGTATCCGTGAAATCTTTTAATCAATATTAGACCAACTTCCTAAAATTTGATACACCTACACAGGATGACAATGCATGTTAAGGAAACATTTTTCAAATCGGTTCACTGGTTCGTATTCTAGGGCACCAATTCATTTCAGCCGTCTCTCCATAAGTCGGAGGAACGATTGTTATACGAATTGCTTAATTGTTTCGATCAAACAATTAGCTTATCAAATTGTTGACGCCGGCTTGAAGAGATATAATAAAACATTATAAAAGCGCGTTTTGAAAAAACCCTTTTTTGTCCCTCTTATCTTGTTTTAAATTTTTTCCTGTTGGACACGCGTCCTCGGGTGCCAAAGTCCGACTGTGTAAAACAGCTACTTCTCCTTGTATAAATTTATTAGCGAAATTAGATTAATAATTAGAATTGTAGGGTTATTAGATTTAATGCCCATTTTATTGTTTTTAAGTTTTTTTAAGGACTGTTAAACTATTTATATACAGAGTGTCCCAATTTTATGTATACACTCTTTGAAACGTTATAACTCAGCAACGAAATGAGATAGAAATATAAGTTTTTTTTTGTTTTTTTTTGTATTTTATTCCTTAAACTTCCTTAACCCCGTACATGTTCAAAATGCCCACCTTCTCCCAAAACCGACGTCGAACAGAGCGACATACTGACTGGATTGTAGCTAATGGAATATCATTGATGGAATGTTCAATCTGATCTCTTAATTCCGTCAGTGTTTATGGGTTTGTGGCGTACACCGTGTTCTTTAAAGTTCCTCAAAGGTAGAAGTCGAGAGGGGTTAAATCAGGAGAACGAGGCGGGAACTCCGTAGCACCGACTTTGCAACACATCTTTCACCGTTCCTTCGGCTTCAAACTTGTCTCGGAGTTTTGTTATTGTTACCCTTGTTGGCGGTGGTGTACTAAATTCAACCCTTCAACGTCGTTGAACCTCAACAACATTCTCTACTTTCCAATAACACTTCAGTATCCATTTACGTTCATCGAATGAAAGTCTCATCGCCATTTTGGTTTATAAACAAATGAACAACAATGAACGTGTTGTTATGCTTTCCCAGCGCCGTCTGGATTATACACAATAAACCTTATATTTCTATCTCATTTCAGGTTTTTGCTGTATATTTTTATCTCATTCTCAGGGTTTTGCTAGCTCGTTCAGTGCTAGCGCAGAGATAAATTTGCGGCGGCTCCAAGAAAATAAATCATGTATCTTGATGCTTTAAGTATTAAACAGAACATGGATGTTTATATGCTGTCCTTAAGTAAGTAATATGTCTAAGAGCTTATAACTAACAATGAAACTACAGAATAAAAACCTAGATCGTTCGGATTCCTATTTTTATGTTAACCAACGATGCGCCTGACTTGAATCGCAAATGTTGGTAATATAGTCGAACCTAAGTTTAACGAAATTTCAGTTTAGCGAATTTTTTCCTCCGTCCTGGCCACTTTAACGAATTTCACTTAAGCTAATGTAATTAAATTAATCCCGCTAACATTGGCAACACCTCACTTTAACGAATTTGTCGAACCGACATATAAAAATAAAAGTAAAAGAATACTTTACAAAATAGCCTCTTTGTTTTTTGTAACTCCATTGATTGATTTCATTGAAGACTTTTGCTAATGTAAATTCCTTTCGTAAGTACATAAATTAACTTTTCTATGCCAGGTTTTTTATTATTGTAATTTCATATTGTAATGCGTAATTTTTTATAAAAAGGAACCATCATGACTTTGATTTTACTCGATGTTCATCCCCTCAATCCTTAACTTATTTATTTATTTATTTATTTATTTATTTATTTATTTATTTAAATCATCATTAAAGGAAAATACAATGGTGCCGACCGGGGACCGGTATGGTATAAGACCGACGAGTTAGGTCCCCGGGGGCAACAGGAATAAATACAATATAGAAGCATACAGTTAGTATCGACGGGTAAAAGTAAAACAGTGTTTTTAAGGGTTACCAAAACAAATCAAATAAAATTAAGACGATAATAAAGAGAGAGTACTTAAATTGATCGTTCTAATTACAAAAAAACCGTACTGAGTCAGTTAACGAGAATAAATAATTAGATAAATACTTAATTTATAATATAAACTTTGGTAAATGTAATTACATGAAGGTGATCTTAAAGAAAAAAATAACCAATATTAATCCCTATAATATTACGATCCAAGCGAAGGAATGTTGCAGCTATAAAGGAAACTCAATAAAAACTGAAGCCAAAAGTAAATAGATGAGTATGATGACAAATTAAAGGGTGTTATTAGAAAATATAAAAATTTTTAACGCTTTTCTAAAGGCATTATAGAGGGGTAAGGAGCGAATATCTAATGGTAACTGAGACCAGTATTTAATACCGATAAAAGAAATACATCTTCCTTGGTAATTATTTCTAATTAAGGGTAGTCGAATATCACCAGCTATGCGGGTTGGATAAGTGTGGATGTGCTGATGTAATCTTATATTAAGAAAAGAAGATAGGGTCAATTGAGAATTTGTGGTTTTATACATGTATATGAAAGAACATAATTGAAAGAAATAAATCTAGTGAACGGTTAAAATATGCAATGACACAAAATGCTGAGAGACTGGAAGAGGCAAGTGTATTTTCAAAAGTGTACGAAGGAACCACTTCTGGAGTTTTAAGAGTCTAGTTAGATTGTACGAAGTGGAGGATCCCCAGAAAATAATACCGTAGGAAAGGGAGGAGTGTATCAAAGATGTAATAAAGAGTTAGTAGAATATGGTTTGGAAGATAGTGGAGTCTACGACCAATTTTCACCTCGGTTCACCTCTTTCCTCCCCCTCCCTCACTGTTGTCGCTCCTTGAGACAAAAGGCTTCTTCAGTCGGTTGCATCTGTTGCATTCCTTTACCTTCCCCTCCGTCATTATACACATTGAATGCCAAAAAATGATGGAAAATGAGAGTGGAAAGCAGACAAGATGTCAGAGTCTGTTTCCACTGTCTCATTCCCCACCACCAAACGATGACTCCTCTTCTTATTGGCGCGACGCCTCTCCTCTGCGAACGCAGCTGACGACATATTCGTTTTATGGTATTGAAAATAAAATGAGTATAGCAGACGATAAGGATAGGGAAGTGTCTATCGAGGAGGCAAAGGAGAAACACGTGTCTCCTTTGAGCCCTCTAACAAATGTCCAGACGACTGACAATAGTTTGTTTAATTGTTTGTGTGTTTGGAAAGTTAAGAGAAAGAACGAGTATTGGTCAGTAAACTCTGCAGTTAAAAGACAAATGGGCATCGGGAACATCTGAACAACTGGAGCTTCGTCTAGAGCAGGAGGGTATAAGAACTTCTACGTCAGGGGCAAGGGAAACTTCGAAGGAAACTGAAAATCCACCCATTTGGGTGACTTTCGGTGAAAATCATGAACATTTGGCAGTAAGAGTGCACGCAACTGTAAATCCACCCATTTGGGTGACTTTCAGGGAAAATCATGAACGTTTGGCAATAAGGTTGCATGAAACTGTAAATCCAGCCATCTGGGTGACTTTCGGTGAAAATCATCAACGTTTGGCAATAAGGTTGCACGAAACTGTAAATCCAGCCGTTTGGGTGAACTGAGTCGTTCTGAGTAGGTGCGTCCTTCTAAGGACGGCAAAACCCAGCACACACCTGCTTCATGGCGACATCAGGCGCTGCGTCTACGAAATCCGCTAGCATTGCTATTAAATATACTGACGGCACGCGCAGCGTCGGAACCAGTATCAGCAAAACAGCTGAACTTGTGAAATGTTCAAGAGCAGCAGTTATTAATTGTTTACAGAGAGTGGACTACCAAGCAAAAAACTAGCTCTCATCGTCAAGCGTGTGGTCGTCACAGGCTCCATGGTTTTCACCGAAATGCACCCAGATGAGTGGATTTACACTTTTGTGCACACATTTTGCGAAACGTTCATGATTTCCACCGAAATGCACCCAAATGGGTGTATTTACACTTTCGTGCACACTTTTTGCCAAACATTCATGATTTTCACCAAAAGTCACCCAAATGGATGTGGATTTCCCCTGATCGAAAAATTCGTCTGCGAAACATTTGAGCCATTGCTGGAGCACACCAGTGAAGACCTTGTAAGCTGTGTTAAGTAGAGTAATAGGCCTCCACAGGGTGACAAGTTCAAGATCCGGTGCCTAGGGGAGCAAGATGATTCTTCCCACCTCAGAGCATCATGCGTCCAAACCAAAGTTGCTTTCCCAGCATAAAGAAGCCAGACTGAACTTTGCAAAGCGATACATTAGTGATATTCAACTTTGGAGCTTTTAGTGACGAAATAAAAATTAATTTGGACGGCCCAAACGATATTCAGTACTACTGGCATGATTTGCGTTAAAAACCAGCATATCTTTTAGGCGTGTGCAGGGCGGAGGATCGGTTATGATATGGGCTGCTTTCACTGAGCGAGAGAAATCCCAAGAGGCATTTGTTTCTCCACAATCGTTTGCCAAAAGTGTGCACGAAACTGTACTACCACCCATTTGGGTGACTTTCGATGAAAATCATGAACGTTTGGCAGTAAGTGTGCCTGCAAGTGGAAATCCACCCGTTTTAGTGGCTTTCTGTGTGAAAACATGTTAATTTGTTAAAACGTGTGCACAAAACTGGAAATCCATTCATTTGGGTGACTTTCGGTGAAAATCATGAACGTTTGCCAAAAGTGTGCACCAAATTGTAAGTCCGCCCATTTGGGAGAGCTTGAAATGTAGCGATAGATAGTTCGGAGATTTAGTTACCGTTAAAGAGCCAACAGGTATAATAAAATAATTGAAATCTGTATATCGTTTAAACTGACAATGAAATCTACTGTGTAATGATCGATTTCGGCGTGTTATATGAATGCAGATGTTATGATGGTTTTTATTTTGATCAGTATGTTTATTATTCATGAAAGCACGGGTGAGGTGAACATCCCACTTTCGTGCTCTTTCCCGTTTTTCATGACACACACAAAATGCACTACACTTTTTTCACCGCTCGCTCTGAGGGACGTCACTAGGTGCATTTAGTGTGTCTGGGTGACTTTCGCTGAAAATCATGAATGTTAGCCAAACGTGTGAACGAAACTGTACTACCACTCATTTGGGTGACTTTCGGTGAAAATCATGAACGTTTGGCCGTAACTGTGCCTGCAAGTGGAAATCCACCCATTTGGGTGACTTTCGGTGAAAATCATGAAAGTTTGGCAATAAGGTTGCACGAAACTGTAAATCCACCCATTTGGGTGACTTTCGGTAAAAATCATGAAAGTCACCAAAATGGGTGGATTTTCAGTTATATACATACATACTGCCAAATGTTCATGATTTTCACCAAAAGTCACACAAAATGGGTGGATTTACTGTTTTGTGCATACTTTTGCCAAACATTCATGATTTTCACCGAAAGTCACCCAAATGGGTGGATTTACAGTTTCATGCATATGTGGCCAGTCATTGTCATGAAGGAAGAGTACCCCTTTGCGATTCACTAATGCTGGCTCCTTCTGCTGCAATGCATGTTGCACACGTTCCAACTGCTGGAAGTACAGGTCCCCAGTGATGGTTTGGCCAGTTGATCAGCTCGTAGTGAACCATTTGGCGTCTAGTCCATCAGACACAGTAGACTACGCGGTTCATCAGAAATGGCAAATTCACCCGACGTGAATTTCTGGAACCAATCCTTGCGGTGCGTTCATTCACAGCATCATCCCCAAACGCAAGACACATTCGGCACAAGTAGACATTTTCTTTTCACTTTACATGTAGACATTTTCTCTTCACATACAAGTAAGCATTTTCTCTTCACTTTACATCAAAACAGTTTCTCTTCACTTCACATATAAACATTTTTTATTTAATTTACATGTAAATATTTTATGTTCATTTTACATGCACACATTTTCTCTTCACTTTAAATGTAGAAATATTCTTTTTAATTTACCAGTAGATATTTTCTTTTCTCTTTACATGTGAGATCAGAGGTTTTACCTACATATCTAGAGGTTTTGAAGTAAGGGTGGGCGATCCTGGATCGATGGGATCGAGCCGAACCGATCTTTCGCTAGGATCGCCGGGATCGAGCTTAGCGATGCCAAGCTGCCAAACGTTCATGATTGACACCGAAATGCACCTTAATCGGTAGATTTACAGGTTCGTGCATACTTTTTGCTAAACGTTCATGATTTTCACCGAAATGCACCCAAATGGGCGGATTTACAGTGTCTTGTACACTTTTTGCCAAACGTTCCTGATTTTCACCGAAAGTCACCCTAATTTTTATTCTTTTTTTATTTATTGTATGTGGAGTTCGATATAAGTATTAATTTAAAAAACAACATATAAAAATTAATTTTATGAAAATCATTAAAAATTTTTAAATGTAAACATACAAGAAATAAATTTATAAATAAAAAATAAACTTGCTAGAGAAAATTCAATTTATACCACTTTATCCTCGATATAAGAATCCCTGATAATCCCATATAAATTTTTAATGACTTATTTGCATAACCCGCAAAGTTAGTGCGGACAGACGTTTTAATGCTATCGTGTCAGATACGTCCGATATACTACTTGCTATATTTTATCATCGACTATTTTAGAGTGTCAAATATGTGGACAGCAAGGTCTCCTATCATGAACACGATTGAGCACGTAAGAGAGAAAAAGCACATTATAAGGTTTTAGTGCCTCTTATTTTGGAGATCATCCCTTGATTTATTTTTAATTTGAAAGTAGGTTATCGATATGAAGGTCCCAGGTTAAGTCATGGGTTAGGGTTAAACCCAGGTATTTAAATGAATTAGTATTTGAAATTAGTTGATTATCACAGTAGACTAATGGATTATTAGGAACATTGCGTTTGTTGCGCTGAAAGAAAAACATGAGTTTAGTTTTATCTATATTGACAACAAGAGAATTCACATCGTTCCAATTTTTTAACTCAGATAAAACCAAATTAAGTGAAAAAATTAATTGTGAAATATTAGAGCTGGAAAATAAAAGGATAACGTCGTCAGCATAAAGTATAGTATTTGTAAGAGAAAGAGCCATTGGTAAGTCATTGATGAATAAGTTAAATAGCAAAGGGGAGAGAACAGAACCTTGAGCAATGCCATGGCTTCCGTTTAATATAAAAGAAGATTTACCGGAAATAGCTAAAAAATAACGCCGATTTGTTAGCAAGTTTGAAAGCCAGGCCAACGGAGGGCCACGTATGTTGAAAAAAAAAGACAGTTTGTGAAGAAGTAAGGAAATAGGGATGGAATCGAATGCCTTAGAAAAAAATCAATAAAGATATAGGCAACGTGTTTATTTGAGGACATTTCCGATGAGACGAATTCGGTTAGATCATACCATGCTGTTTCAACATTTCGATTAGGAATAAATCCATGCTGTACAGGGTTAATAAGGCTATAAGAATATACAAACTGAGATAAACGAATGTAGAAAAGCTTTTCAAAAATTTTCGCAAATATAGGTAGAGTTGAAATAGGACGATAATTGGAGTACACACTGGGATCGCCTTTTTTAAAAATAGGAGTAATTTTGGTTAATTTAAGAACTGATGGATAAGAACCGGTGATTAGTGAGTGGTTAAAGATATAGGTTAATGGAAACGAGATACAATGATTAATAGAGATTATGATGTCCGAGCGCAAACCGAGGGGATCGGGAGCCGTAGAAGATTTGAGTTGTGATACAACTTTGCTAACTTCGTCGGTTGAGATGGGAATTGCAAAAAAAGAATGCGGGTTTTGAGGAACGTTAAAAGGGTAGTTTAGATTAAAGTTAATAGAAGATGAAGAAGGTGGGAGAAGGGTGCAGAGAAAATCTGTAAGAGGAAGAATCAAGGTTATGATATGATTGAGACCAAAAGCTAGAAGTTGGGTGTCGTTTCAATAATCTGTTTAGGGCTTTCCATTTAGCTTTATTTGAAAAGATTTGGGAGAATAAACGACTATAATAATCCTGTTTCGATACTTACCGGTATTTAATTTATTAGAGTTGAATTTGACCTATTTTGTAGAAACAGAAACACACCTATGTCAGTATTGTCTTTCTTTTATGCACTGGAACTAGTTTTAAAGGTAATTGGGAATCCATGCATTCTTCTAGTCAGCAACGACAAAACTAATAATTATTCATCTTACAAATTGGGATAGCATGACTAACGTTTTTCGTTTCATTCGCAATTCAAAGACGTCTTAACATGCAGAGGCACATTAAATAAACACGTAATAGTCTAGTAACACGAGAAAAAAATTTAAAGCTATTTTTATTTATGCGTGTATTGATTTTTGTTTCAGGTCTTTCAACCTAATTGTAAGCGGAATTCAGGGTACCAGTAACGTTTGTAATAAATAAATTGATTTATATTCGCGGTGTTTCTCTTCTTTGAAACTCACAAACACAGATCAATTAATTTGTAGAAACTCTCTGATGATTCATGATGGAAATATCCACGCAAGCCTTACAATGTGTATAGTGTTAGGCGTATTAAGGGTAGTAACACCCTGTGTTCTATTTTTATTATTTCCAGGGTTCTTGTGTCTCGTTCTGCCTTTTTATACATCCATCATACAATATTTTAACTTTTGCTAATAGGGATTTGCTATCACAAGTGGGTACATACCTAGGAATGTGCTATCCTTTAATAATAAACGAACAATTCCAATGAGTTTTTTTTTTTTCAGTTCAAGTTTAATGTAAAACAAAAAGAATTATTATTGATGTAAAGGAAAACTCACGGAACTTTTTCCAGGTAGATGGCAAATATCAATGTTGTGTTCAACTTACCAAGCCAGAATCAAGTTCCTCCCAAACCCATTTTACTAAGTTGGTTTGGTTTGTTTGGTATTAACGTCCTTTTCAACTGCTATGGTCATTTCAGGCGTTATAGGGGCCGCAAATTTTGCTTCGCAAGGGTTCTTTAACGTGCAGCCGGCAAACGACTATACGGGACCAACGGCTTTAATTCCCTTCCGAAGGAAGTGCGTGATCTCAGGATTTTCCCCCTGAAAAAATCCTCGTCGTCCTCGGCCGGGGTCGAACTCGCGTCCTCGGGCATCAGAGGCGATCACGCAACCCCTGAGCCACCGAGGCCGATTTACTACGTTGGTGTCAGTTCCAATAATGGTTCTGTGATGCGCGGTAATGGTGGCAAACAGACATGATCTTTGATAGATTTATGATAAAGCGAAGAGAGGGGAGGCATCATCCTGTTGAACAATGAAGCTTGTACTATGAGTATGCCAAGGTCAGTAGCTTCAGCAAAGAACAACTCTTAAGCTTTCGAAATTTGTACTTTCAGAGATTGTCTCGTAACAAGAATCTGAACATTTCATTTGGCACTGCAAATCACTGAAATTTGGAATATCATTTTGGTTACCTTGTACACTGAGGAAACTTAAATATAAAAAAATAAACATTTTAGGGTAATTCATAAGGACTAAAACTAAATGTATTTTTGCTTTTAGTACAAAGTAACTATTTATTAAAAATAGAAAATAGCAAAGAAAATTCATTGGCCTGGACTCGAACCAGGGACCTCCTAATTATCGTTCCGACAGCATAACCATTAAGCAACTATGGATATGGAAGAATTACCACTATCAGCATGTCCTTTGGGCATACAACCCCTGGAAATAAGTATTAAAGGACAAGTACCACTTAAAAACTAATTTTTGTCTAAATAATCTAGAGTGAAAATAAATTAATGTAGTAATATTAAAAATTGCCAAAAATTTCTCTAAATATATAAAAACTGCCTTTATATACGTATTTCGTAAAATCCGTCGCGCTCCATTTTGGATGTGGAGCGATCATCCCCGTGACGTCATCGGCCTGCTGAAATGCGAGCTGTAGCTACTTTTAGTATTGTTTGAGGTATACGATATGGCTAAGTGCGGCTCGGATAGCAGTTCTGAATTCTCTTCAAGCGACAAAAATTTCGATGGAGATTTTTAAAACTATTCTATGAATTATTTGAAAATCGTGAAATTAAGCCATACAAATTGGAGCCGCAAATAAAAAGATTTGCCAGTTGAACTTCTAGGCAACTGCCATGACAGGGAAAACGCCCCTCCCACATAGCTTAATATTCATAACATGTATGATTTTTAGACCGTTATCTAATTAACTCTTATTATTTTTACAGGCAATATAGATAGACTGGCTTGAGAAAAATAACAGAAAAGTTTTTCCAAATTGTGTTGTGAGCATAATCAGGAAAGAATTTCTCTCTGAGGAGTACTGTGCGTTTAAACACCGAAGATATTAAAGACATATTTATAGCATATTTACATATATTCCTACAGTGTTTCTATTCATTCTTCATTTATTCTTACTTAGTTGTCTTTATCTGCTTATCAATAAAATTTGAATTTTCTTACAAAAAAATCTTTGATTAATTTTCCAGTAATAAAACATTTTTGATTCTGTTTCTTAAATAATAGACAATTTAGGATTTTTCGTACGAAAACAAACAAACACGAAAACGACATAATTTCGTATTTGCTCATGATTAATTTTGTTTTCGTCAAACAAGTTGCGCTGTGCGCACGAAACCGACTTTTCATTTTTTCGAAATGAAATTTGTTTCCCTTGCAGCATTCGTCCCCGTTCAAAGTGGATTATTCCAGTCGATTCGAAAGTTAGTTATCAACATTTTAGAATAGACATTTTATCAACATTTTGCTTAAGCTACTGCAGTAGGTAATTCATGTTTATTTAATAGAGTTGTTTGTGCTGTCGAAATGCACTGTACGTTCAAACTTTTTCTTCGACGGAGCTAAAGTTTGGCGTCCATTATGAATCGGGGAGCTGATGCGCAGATAAATGCGCACTAGTTTCGTCATACGCAAATTGCACACGAAATTCCCTACGAAAATCTTGAAAAAATTCCGTTACATAACTGATGAAAATGAAAAATTTTTAAATGTCGTATTAATTTTTCGTTTTCGTATCTTTTTGATTTTCGTACGAAAAATCGCAAACTGTCTAATAACAGGCAGTATTTTCATTTATTTATATGGATTATGGGGAGTGCAAGTGTGACGTCAGTCCTGGGATTTCTTCAGTCACGTGACTCGATTTGGTTCCAAACAAGTCTTCTCGCTTCGGGATTTAACATGGTTCCAACGTAGGGATGGAATAAAATCGCTTTGTATAAGCTCAGTGTTTATAACACATTTAAGATGTGAAATTGTTTAGTTCCTCACTGCTCAAGAAGGAGCCAAAACAGCGATTTAGACTTCTATCGCTTTCCCAAAGAAAGAAAGATCCGCGAACGACGGCATTCTTTTGTTAAGTGATTAAAAGTGATTAAAAAGCGTTCTAATATTAATGTATAAATTATATAATGGGATTAAATGTCTTAATAATAATATAAATTACACAAATTAACATGATAATTTAAGAGATGTCATTTTTACTGGCCGCCCGTTTCAACGTTACTAGTACGTATACGAGGTCTGTTCAAAAAATACGTAGACTGACGTCATAAAACAAAATATACTTTATTCAGAAGTTACACATCTGGGTCCCCTTCAAAGTACTCTCCTCCCCGACGCACACACTTACCCCAACGGTGTTTCCACTTTTGGAAACAGTCCTGGAACGCTTCTTTTGTGATGTCCTTCAGCGCCTTCGTCGCATTTGCCTTTATGTCGGGAATCGTCTCAAATCTCCTTCCTTTCAAAGGTCTTTTGAGTTTGGGAAACAAGAAGAAGTCACAAGGAGCGAGGTCAGGTGAGTAGGGTGGGTGAGGAAGAACAGTGATCGAGTGTTTGGCCAAAAACTCTCGAGTTCTGAGGGCTGAATGGGCTGGAGCGTTGTCGTGATGAAACAACCAGTCACCTCTCGTCCACATTTCTGGCCTTTTCCACTCGTCCAGTGGCAGTTTTTCCGAGTTTAACACAAAATTTCACAGTAACCCTTTGCTCGTTCAAGTCACTCATTCTAAAAATCCGCCAAACGAAAAAAAACACACTTCACAAACAACCGCGTAGCTAATCAACCAATACTGATATTTGCAATCAAAAAACTGCCTTGTAATCAGCGGATCTGTCAGAAGATGGCGACACCAAGCGATTTTGATTGGGACCAACAGGGCCCGCGCAATTCAAACAGTCTACGTATTTTTTGAACAGACCTCGTATTGCGCGGTTCCAATGTTTGGAACCAGCGATCCCATTTCCTAGGCTCTCGGCCCGTTCATCGCGCAAATGACGTCAGCTGTGACGTAGTCACTTGCACTCCCTATAGCGAGTTTTGTATATAGATACATTTTTTTTTTTTTTGGACGATTACACATATATGATAAAAGTGGTGGTTTTGAATAGTTTCTTTTCCTATTTTTTTCTATGGTAAATAATTGGATAGACCTCATATTCGCACAGAAGAGACGCTGTTGCCTTTGCCGGGATTCCATTTATCTGTCCGAAAAAAATCTATCCGTTGCTTTTTTCTTATTTCTTGAGCAGAAAAGGGTGAAGCATAATTGTTACACACGAATACCGAACGAATACAATAGTTACATAATTATTGTTCAAATCGAAGTCATGTTAATCGTGAGCAAAACTGTGCTAATTTGGAAAGAAGAGTTTCCAAATTCATTCAGTGTCATTCATATAACGTCTACTTTTTTAAAATCATTTAGTCGTGACTTTACTAACCTAAGCTACACATTTCAATAAACATTTCTTTACACAGAGGTCATTAAATAAATTAAAATGGCCAAGGTAATATTTAAAAACTCTTTCTTGTATGTTTATTTTAAAAAATCACGGTGTCGAAGATTACAAGCAATTAGATGAGCTCTCTAACGTCTCCTACTGAATTGTGGAGCAGGCCGATGACGTCACATCGCCAGCTTGCTAACAAAATCATGGCGGACGCCGTTTTTCGCTCACTATCGTATTTTGCCGTTTTCATCGCAGATTTTTAAGGAATATGATGATTTTTAAAGAAAATTATTAATGAAAGTGTACTATAAACGTCATGAACTAACAAAATTTAAATAAAAAAAAGAGTATGTGATTTTTAGTGGTATTTGTCCTTTAAATCACTGCTAAATATATGCAGAGCAACTACATTGTAACCAAATCATGCATTAAAAAAGTAATGTTTTCTAAATGTCAATTCGTGATGATTGTGTTCAATAATAACAGTTTTGGTATAAAATTAGAATAACAGACACATAAGCAAATATTTTAAAAAATAAAGAGGTGCGTCCCTCCAGAGAAAAAAGTATTAGATCACCTTTCAATGGGGAAAAAGTATTAGATCACTTAATAGACGTTCAACTTCCCTACAAAAAATTAATGAGATGATCCTATATTCAAATCGGGCGAAGTTTTTTTTTTTCTAGACAGGGTGATTCAAATCGTGTGTAAAACAATTTAAAGGGGTATTGTAGAGGTCAAGGTAAACACAAAAAGTCCTATTAACATGGATCCAATTTTTATTTCTTTTCAAGTTGCAAGAAATGTTCAAAGTGGCCTCCTTGAGCCTGAATGCAGACATTGCATCGTCGAACAAGTGACTCGTTATACGTTTGTCATTACCTTATGATCACGTCTAATTTCGTCAGCCGGGATGCTATTATTCTGGCCACTAATTGTGCCCGTATGTCTATCTGGACACTGTACACCACTGTACACTATTGTTTCAAATGTCCCCACAGATAGTAATCCAGTGGATTAAGGTCCGGTGAGCGAGGTGGCCATGCTATGGGCCCAAGTCGCCCAATAATTTGTTAGGATAATGCACGTTAAGCCATTCAGTAACAACTCTACCAAAATGAGGAGGGGCCCCATCGTGTTGGAACCACATCTGTTGACGGATTGCAAGAGGTGTATCTTCTAAGAGTTCATGCAGTCTGTTTTCCACTTACTGAAGGGAAGTACTGCGCAAGTAATTTATGTACATTCGTAGACAATTGTAGCAAACTATCATATCATGAATCGATTGACGTCCGCAGAGTATGCTGATGTCACTACTTGCATTCAGGCTCAAGGAGGCCACTTTGAACATTTCTTGTAACTTGAAAAGAAATAAAAATTGGACCTATGTTGATAGGACTTTTTGTGTTTACCTTGACCTCTATAATACCCCCTTGAATTGTTTTACACACGATTTGAATCACCCTGTATATCATCACTAGCACATTTTTACCAATATCTACAACAAAATATGGCTCCAACAAAATATTATTCTACTGACTTTAAGTTACAGATTGTCAAATTGAGTCGGGTTTATCGCAAAATCAACTTGGATGTTCACAGTGTACACTGGCTTATACTTGGAAAAAATTTCGGTCGTCTAGAAGTATGGCAGCCTGTCAGCGAAATGAACGCCCACGAAAGACCACTAAGAGAGAAGAAAAAGCGTTACAAATGATATGCAAAAGAATCGGCACCAAACGTTAACAGCATGAATACAGCTTGGCAGCAATTTCATGTGAATGTAACAGGACAGATCGCAGTCGCCTTTATGAGATGGGCTACCACTACAGAAAAGCCAAAGTGAAACCATTGCTTACCAAACTGCAGCGGAAACGTGACTGCAATAGGCAAGAGTTAGATAAATGGGAATAAAGTGATCTTTTCTGACGAATCTCGTGTTTGTACTAGAGCTGGTGATAATGCAGGAAGATTTATATGGCAAAGGATGCATGTCTACTGGCAAAAATAAAATTTCCTTAATCCCTCATTGTGTGTGGGTATATAGAATGGAATAGTCCCGGTAAGCTTTGCGTTATCAAGACAACAGCAACTACCGACATATATGAAGAAATCGTGTCGTTCCTGATACCCATAATTGAAAATCAATTTTAAGAATATGATGAATTTATCTTTCAAGATAACAACGCAGCTTTGCACAGAGCCAAAAGGAAATCATATTTGCAGCAGAAAAACATTCCTGTATAGTCTTGGCCAGCTAACAGCCCTGATTGCAGTTTGGTGAGCAATGGTTTCATTTTGGCGTTTCTGTAGTGGTAGCCCATCTCATAGAGAATATATGGTATAAGTTGACAGTGTTAGTTAGTAACAAACATACCACAAATAAAGCAGAACTTTGTGACGTACTCAGATCTGGTTGGGATGAGATTGTATTAGTTATTATCAACAGTTAATTAATTCTATGCCGAAAAGCATCATGGACATGATTAGGGTGAACTTAGTAGTACTGAATTTTACTGCACACATTGTTTTATTTATTGATGTTTCAGTTTGATCTAAGACTTAGTTCCGCTTGAAAGCTGATTTAATACTTTTTTCCTGAAAGGGTGTAATACAAATGATTGGGTGGTTTCATGATTTTATTGTAGTGTATTATTTAACATATCACGAAACTTAGCAAATACATAGAGCAACTCGCCAAGGTTTTTTTTTAAATCCAAAAAAACGAAAAGTAAAGCAATTGACTACTAATAAATAGAATATGGTCCCTTGGTAATAACATGTTCATTCGGTTTCGAAATGGGCTCCTTTAACGGCGATACAAAGCCCCAAACGTGTCTTGAAATTTTCAGCAATGGGCCGCAAGTCGTCGGGAGACAATCGGTCCCATTCTTGGCACAGAGACTTCTTCAGCGACTCCAAACTGTTGTGGCGTTTAGCACAGTTCTGGCTTCCAAGCTCGACCATAGGCTGTAATCCATCGGATTGAGATCCGGCGAATAGGGCGGCCACTGCTGAGACGTGATGAAATCCGGAAAATGGCTCTTGCATTTTTTTCGCTCTGCGAGCTGGTGCAGATTCTTGTGGAAAGGTCCAATCCGCATTGCCGAAATGCTGCCGAGCCCAAGGAAATACCACAGCCTCGAGAATATCAAGACGGTAAACTTGTTGGTTGATTTTGACTCCTTGGTCCACGAAAACGAGGGGTGTCTTGCCACTGGCGCAAATTTCGCCCCAGACCATCACGGACTGCGGATTTTGGCTACGTACGATGACTGCAGAGGTGCCAGGTGCCTCTGCTGACCACACTCTGTCGTTTTGGTGATTGTGTGCCTGCTCCACAGTGAAGAGCTTCTCGTTGTGAAGAGGATGCGCTTCCATTTCTCACCTTCGGCCCGACGGTTGAGTTGGCGGCATCTGTGGAGCCGTACGCGCTCGTTTTCGTCTGTGAGGAGTTGGACTTTTTGGAGCTTGTAGGGCTTGAGTTTGAATTCCTCTGTTATCATTTTCCGCACCGATTCGCGGTTGATTTCGGTCTCACGAGCGATTTGTCTCATTGAGACCCTCGGATTTCGTTGGACTCTCTTTTTGATGATTTTGCGGTTCCTAGACGTGTTGGTGGTACGCTTTCTTCCTCTTCCTGGACGGTCATCTTTATGGCCTAGCTCTTTGAAACGTTTGACCGCTTTGGAGACGACGTCTCTGCCAACATTGAGCAAACGAACAATTTTACATTGACGCTTTCCTTGACGAAACAGCTCCAAAATTGCACTGCGTTTGCTTGACATTTCAAAACACACATCAATTAACTTATAATTTGAAACACGGACGGCTTGCCCAAGAACATGCAGTGATTGCAATGAATTAAAAATTATCTGGTGGCGCTTTAATATATTCGCGCCTGAACGCGTCCATTTCTGTTGCCATAATTTATGGTCATCCTGTATGTTTCCGTTTGCGGCCGCTTGAGGGCTACAGCTGCAAAATGGGGAAGTTGCATGAAAATTTTAAATTATTGTTTTCAATAGTATTCGTTATCAATATCAAGGAAGTGTAATTCGTTTGTGAAAAAAATTTATAGTTATTTTTTAAAAAAATGTTAAAGTTGACACCACAAGAAAACGATACGTCATAGCCTGTGAGTAATATGATGTCACTTGCCTGCTCCTCACTATCATCGACAATGGTTAAAGCTTACAGCCAACAATGCTTAATAATCACATCGAGCTTCGCGTACACATAAAATCATTGCGTTTGATGGAAAGTGATGTCAGATATCGTTTTTGTTGGGAGGCGTGGTTTCACGTTTTTAGCGCTAATTTTAATAGGTTTCTTTAATATTTCTAATAAATTTAACAACGATTTCGTATTCAGCATAACACGATCTGTATGAAACAGTGCTTTAATTTGTAAAAAAAAATTCCATGCAACTTCCCCATTGATGGAGCAGTCGTGTCGGAAATGATGATCAAGAAAGCTGCTATGGCCTCCACGCTCCCCTGACTTAACGCCTTGTGACTTGTTTGTATGGGGATATTTGATGGACTTAGTGTTTGTGCTGCTGGTATAAGAACCTGGTGACTGTCAATTTGAGCAAAAGATCGGTGATACGAGCCAGGTAATGGCAGCTCAGTCGGCAATAGTAGCACAAACAATAACATGAAATACCCCCATACAAACAAGTCACAAGGGGTTAAGTCAGAGGAGCGTAGAGGGCATGGCAGCTTTCTTGATCATCATTTCCGACACGACCGCTCCATCAATTTTACAGCTGTAGCCCTCTGGCGGCCGCAAACGGAAACTTAGATCCGCCGGACATTTTTCAAAAAAATAACTTGTCGAGTTGCTCTATGTACTTGCAAAGTTTCGTGGTGATATGTTAAATAATACAAATGTCCCCCCCCCTAACCCCCTCCCTGCCTCTACATAGGTGGTTTATAAACAGCAGTCCTTCACTTATCAGGAAATAGGGCCGACAATCTGATGGACAATTGCGAACTGACAAATCGTGGGCAGTACCAATCCTCTATTCTTCCTTATAATAAATAGGTATTGGCTTTATTTCCTGAAAACAAACAGGTTGTGTCGCGTTGTACTGTAAAAGGGGGGGGGGGTGCTTATTGTCGAGGAGACGAAGCCTATAAATGGTGGAGTAGTGAGAGACTAGTTTAGGGAGACTCTCTCTCCCTCTGCATGCTTTCTTTTCCCAGGAGCGAAAACCCAGATTTGCACTCAGCTGATTCCAGAAAAACATCAACTGGGAGTCTGAGTGCAAGTTTTCCTGAAGCAGCTGAATAAATCGACGACGATGAGGAGGAGTGGTTAGGTTTATTGAGGCAAGTTTATTTAGGTAATGCCGAATAAAATTGTGATAATGGGTGCGCAATCTTGTTGGAACAAGTAGTTCTTCAAGTCTTCATCTGTTTGCGGGATTACGAAATGCTATAGCATAATATATTATCCTATTTACGGTTGATTTAATGAAATTAGAAAAAAACTGGGTCTCTTTTGCGATATGGCGCAAAAGACGATGATCTCTCGGAAGTCCTCTGATGGTGCATATGAGGGTTTTCTCTGACCCCAAATCACACAGTATGGCGATTGATCTTCTCACTTGGAATGTGGCCAATAGATTTATCTTGTGACACGCCGCTCTCACGTGGAATGCTGGTGAGTCTTTAAAATATAGGTAAACTTTTTTCTCCTCATTGATATCTTATGCGTTACTCACTTTGGTATTATCCACAGTTTCAAAGGTATTTCTTCGAATTTGTTTGCTCTTTGCCTTATTCTGAAATAGTTATTTTGTACTAAATATGTTGAGTAGTTTTATTCGCTTGAAATTACCTTTACAGCAGAGCGGAAAATCACGGGGAAAATGCATATGAAACGCTTTCTGAGTGGATTCATTTCATCACCATGTGAACTGCTCTTTTCAGAAAAAATATGCCTTTCATTACTATATAGAAATGTAGTAGCACACTATTTCCAGTTACTGATATTGTTACTTGCATTTCACGAATATATATTTTTTATATAATGATATTTAAGTTAAATTTTTTATAAGAGAAACTTTTGACTTGTGAATTCACTCTTTTTATTCACAACCTCATTAATATAATAGGTTTTCACTACAATGAGACTTCGTCATGTTCAGAAATTATGGAACAGCTAAAATAATTGCAGAAGTATTGAATGACTGCTTGTTATGTGCCGTGCTTATATTAATTCATAATGACCTTCGTAAGTATAACCCTGTAATAAGTACAATTAATTTAGATATATCAGATTTGAATAGGTGAATGAGGAGCGTCAATCATTTGCTTTATATTTTATGAAAAGAGAAGCCTTGCGCACGTACGGTATCGATAATTCTACTGAAAACCCAGTTTTCAAATTCCAACGAAAGCCTTTTTTCAGTTAAATAATGAAAATCTACTTAGAATCTATAATGCGTGACCGGGTGTATTGTGGTGCTGCTTTTTCGTTGAAGAGAAATAAATTGATTTCGATGAAAAAATATTGAACAGTTCCTCATAGACGACAATAATAGCAGCTGTTAAGTTAGTAGCTACCCGGAAACATTCAGAATCGAACGTATATTTAAATAATACTATTGAAAATTCCTGATCCCCACTATTGCTGCATTCTCATTAAGCTTATTGAAACTAAATAATAATTATTAACTGGAGATGCGTCTCCAAGCATAGGTAATGATTTTTCAATTGAAAAATGGAAGGAAAAATTCTGCGACCCGGATTCGAACCAGGGACCTCGACTAACCAGGTTCCCGTCTCCCATTGGGCTTTCCGTGACAACTTGGTTGTCTTTAAGACAGCTTGGCTGTCCGTGGTGTCTGCGATAACCCAATTGGTAGAAGCGTCGGCCATGATAGTCGAGGTCCCTGGTTCGAATCCGGGTCATAGAATTTTTCCTTCCATTTTTCAATTGAAAAATCATTACTTATTGAAACTGCCAAACCGCTCGAGAGAGAGAGCCTTTTTAATAGTCGATAAACTATAGGAGAGTTGCGTCGACGACCGTATTAGGGAAAGTTACTTCGTTGTAAATAACGAAGACTTTGTGGAGTCACAAGGAGTTCTTCGTAGGGAGTTTTTAAAGCATTTATTAAAACCACAAATGAATGAAGTTGGATAAATTTGAAATTTTTACATAATATCAGATAAATGAGTAAAGCTCCCCGCCCTTCCCCGAAATCGTTAATAAATTTCGATAAGAGTATCATTTGTTGTGCAAAGGATATCTAAACGATAGTCAATTCGATTCAAAAAACATTGTCCTTTTTAGCAGTCATTTTTAGTTTTTTGTAAATTTATACATGCTCTCTGAAACAAAAAATAACGTTCATAAAAACTTTACAAATAGCCTTCTATTAGTATGTGAAAATAATTTTGTTACCATCTCCTTTAAATTTGTAATAAATTTTTGAAATTGTCTAAAGACTTTGTGGACACCCTGAATTATTCCGATATCATCAACCTTATTTACGTTTTGTTAGAAGAAGAAAAAATTATAAATACGAGGATTAGGGCATAAAGTCATGGCATTTAACTTTTTTGTGAGAATTCGAGCGTGAGTGGAGAATGTGAAACGTACAGATGATAGACCAAGGAATTGGCAAAATATGCGGACATTTAACAACACGTTAACATTTTGCCCCTCATGTTTATTAAGTTAGTTGAATTAACATTACAGATTTCATGTTCCAGAATCATTACAGTACATACTGTATATCCGTTCTAAAGGGCCTCAGAGTAATCCCTTGCAATGTTCACAACACGCTGCCAATAATATGGTAGGTACCGAATACCAACTGCTTCATCAGTTCCCTCACCATGTGTGAATCTGGTCATCATCTGTTGAACATTTGCAATGTCCATTCGTGTCCTAAACCGTCTACCACGTAATGGTTCCTTTACCTTCTTCAAAATCACACGGAGAAAGGTCCGTGGTGCTCCAATTTTTCCCATTCCTACACTGCTGCAGTAGCCGCCATACACACTCTGCTTTTTGTGGTCTTGCGATGTCGTGGAGAATGATAGTACTGTACAGAAGATCAGGACGTTTCTCCCTAATGTCACGGCATACCTGTCTCATCAGGAAGTTCCTGTAGTGATCTGCTGTCACTGTTCTGCCGTTGTTCAACTCGGGTTACATCCATCCTGCACGGCGGTTGACTAAGAACTGATTTAATATAGCTTTGAGGCGAATTGTCATCAGTAAAACTACATGCACCTGTTCCTGAAATAGCAGCACATTGGTGTGAAGTCATTGGCAACAATGTGTTAACTGCTACGTGTCGACGGCGCCTTGCAAAGATGGGTTATAAATCCTGCAACGCAAAATCAAAACCACTTCTGACTGAAAAACAAAACACAAATCGACTGGCATGGCCAAGGAGCATCATGACTGGTCTGTTCAGAAGTGGAACACCATAATATTTAGTGATGAATCAACTTTTGAGGTTTGTTTTGGAAGTGTTGGTCACAAAGTCCACAAAAATAATATTTTTTTATCAGCTACTTTGACATGTAGGTATTCTAGACAAATTTGAGTGTGCCGATTCCAAATCTGAACTCCAAATTTCTCTATCAGGTCAGGATGCAAAGCTATTGCCATGCTGCTGTTTTTGTACCTTTAAACATTATACAGTAACTACTATAGTGATTACTTGTAATTTATTTCATTATGATGCTAAATTCATGTTAAAAATTTTTTAGGATCACCATGAATAACTGGCGTATTTATTGGGTCACAGATTTGTGAATTGATGAGGGACACTGACGAGTTCAGATTGAAATTCAATGAACTGGAGTTAGCAGCTTGGTAGAGTGGTAAAGAACTTCTTGGAAATTAAGATCTCCTCAGTATGTTGAGCTAGTAGGCAGCATGCTTACAGCTTACAGGCAAATGGGCAGTAGAATGCCGCTAAAATGCATTTTCTTCACAGTCATCTGGACTTCTTCCAGCTGGACTTAGGGGCTGTTAGCGACGAACATAGTGAAATATTTCACCAAGAAATTAATTTATAGAAGACAAGATACCAAGGCCGTTTCGATCCAAATTTGATGGGTGACTTTTGCTGGTTTCTGAACAGGGAAACTTTAAATCTTTAAAACATTTTTCAATAAATGGTTTATCTTCATCTACTGTATGGGAATATTTTTATGAAATCTAAGCTATTTTTAACACCATTTTAAATGTTTAAGTAAAATAATATTGCTTAAGTTTCAGTTGTGTAAAACAGTCTCATATGTCAAATTTAAACAATGGTAGTTTCTACAGTTTAACTCGAGAGTCTGACGTGATTGAATCTGGAGTTCAGATTTGGAATTAGCACACTCAAATTAGTTTAGAACACCTATATTTTTCCCAGCAAAAAATGTTGTTGAATAGTGTTATAATTAAAAAAATTATAAAAACAAACAAAAAAAAACGTTAATGACCTTCGGGCTAGATTTGAACCGGGAAATCATCGCGTCAGGAGAAACTCCAAAATTCAATTATGTTAGATCAATTTTTTTTATATTTTCCAATTAGTACAGAGAATTTTAAAAGTTTTCAATTAGCTAAGCCGGCTTGATGTCAGAGAGCGCTGTTATGAAGGCTTTTTTAGAGTTCCTAGATGAGTTTCCCAGCTAAGCACTCCAGACATTCCGTTCCCGAGTCTACCAAATAATGGGTTCGAATATGAATGAATGTCTGTTTGTCCTAGATATGCGTGAAGATTATAGCCACGAGAAAGAGCGAACTAAATTATAGAGCAGTCGAAACATTACGAAAGCCTATTGCGAACATTCGAACAAATCGCAGTTTCAGTCTCGGGAAACTATATCGCAAGGCATTCATGTCGATCTTCTCTTCCTCTCGACAAGATTCAACGTAACCAAATTGTCGTCTACCACTAAAGATCCTTCTACAGTAAATAGAGCCTGAAACCACAGAAATATATCGGCAGACATCCGTTGAATTTATAGAATTTTCCAATTTCAAATGGAATCGGAACCTTTCATAATTCATTTTGGGTTTTCTCCGAGATGAGATGCTTCACTTTATTACTATCTCAAGCCAGAGCCGCATTTGAGCCGATTAGACCCAAATTGAAAATATGGCGTATGATAAAAACTCTCATGGCCCCATCTTGAGTAATTCTTTAATGAATATTACGCCTTAGGAAAGACGGTCCCAGCCTGCGGACTAGGTAACTGCTCTTAACAAGCACAAAAGACATGTAAATAGCGTAATGCGTTCACGTCTGCAATTGGTTAGCGCGTCAGCGGTATTAGCTGAAAGTTCCTGGTTCGAATCAAGGCTGTGGAATTTTCTTTCCTATTTTCATCGATAATTTAACATCTGAAGTATGGCGTATGATAAAAACCATCATGGACCCATCTGGCGTATAAAAAAAAAGGAACACATGGAGGGAGTGAGTCAATTTTAATGAAATTGCACAAGAGCATTGCAACATAGGTTTTAAATTTCGACATGATACGTGCACAGGATACTGGTACAAGCGTGTCCAAAAGTCCCTCCACTGGAAAATAGTTCATCCCTAATTTACAAAAAATCACAATCTGGCCTCTGTGTTTAACAGACTAGAGTAGTCTCAACACCTGCCATGCCCCGCACACGTAGTCGTACTCCTGTGCAGCAATTGACAGACTTTGAGAGAGTCGGATTGTGGACTATAGAGAGGTTGGATGATCTTATCGGGAAATTCGCGGCCCACGCTGGACGTAATGTTTCTGTGGTAGTTCGATTTTAGCAGCAGTGGTCTACAGAAGGTACTCACACATGTAGACCTGGCTCCGGAGGTACATGCATTACTGATTTACCCCAAGACCGTCGGATTGAAAGGGAAGCACTGAACACCCGCATAGCGTCCGCAGCAGAATTAAAGGCCAGGAGTAGTACCAACCATATCAAGACGGACCATTTGTAATCGTTTACTATCAAGACTACCACTTCTGTAAGAGGTATTCTGAGATATTTACTCTTAAAATAGGCGAGTCCTTTGTGGGACACCCTGTATGTTCTGTAAACATAACTTTCAAGAATCTTAAAATATTTTAAGATTTATAACGTAATGTAAACAAAACAAGAAATTAGGCCTCCCGGGGAAGGTATAGGAAAGTAGCGGAAGTTCGAAGTTAATCAATTTATTTTTTATCTGCACTTTTTTTACCCCTTCATCTGCACTTTTTAACCCCCAATTTATTTTATCAAAAATTTATTCTCTCGAACTTAATATTTAGAAAATATAAAAGAACCCTATCTTCTTTCCTTTGTCATCATTTTTGATCGAATGGTATATCACACGCCGTTTGTTGCCATAGTTCTAAAGACCAAGCGACTGCCACCCCCACAACTCCGATCCCACGGACAATTTGGCCCAAACTTCATAGCAATGTAGATTTTGCCTAGAGGAATATGCATATCGAATTTCACTCCTTTACATACCTAAATACCACATAGACCACTTGGTCCCCTCTAATTCCCACCCCCGTATTTCCGACCCCAGTGGATCAATCAAACCCAAACTAAATAGTGAAGGTTCTCGTGCCAATAGTAAGCGCTACATCCCGAATTTCAACCTTCTACCTCAAAAAATGCAGAAATTATGAAGAGGACAGACGGACATTGTGAAACCAATAAGTAGCTCCATTTTTCCGCTGCTTAATAAATGTTTTTTGGGGAGGAGGGGCTCCGCGAAAAAACTTCCAATCGTAACTGGATGCCAGTTACGAGTGTTTTCTAATTTTACTAGTATATATTGCCGACATCTGCTTTTGAGGTTTCCAAATGCTTAACTCAATGGTTTTACACATTTTATAATGGCTGAATACGAATACTCAACTTCGAAAAGGGCTGTCACATATAGATCATTTTGGTCAATATTTTTGGTGGCGTAACTTGACGCAAAACATTCTAAAAACTGGTCTTGATAGCATAGGGGTACATTTATTGCTCGTCAATATCACTGAAATGAACAATTCGTCAATGTTCATGTCCTTTCATATTTGCATATTCATATGTTTCGATTGTAACATAATCCTCTGTGATTTCTCAGTCAGTTTCCTTATAAAAATATTTAATTACGTGTCTAATTTATTTAATGATCAAATTTCAATGCAAATTATGGTAGAACTTTGTAAGATTTACAATAGAATATCTTAACGCGTAACTGTGAGGACTATTTGAAAAGAAAATTATGATGAAGACGATCAAGAGGAAAAAAATTGCTTGAAATAACTCCTTCGTGCCGTTATCTACCAAACAATAACGATGCACTTTAAACTTCCACTTGAACCACCTTAAAACACGGCACCATTGTTGACGGCCGAGCACGTTCGCGCGCGGTCATCTTAATTAAAAACCTATTAAAAAGCAAAGCCCTGTGTCAATTTAAATTAAAAAAAAAAAATAAAGAAGCTGTTAACATCGCTAGGCTTAGACCTCATATTTCGCATCTGCTTTACTTATTGGCTTCTCGTAACCAAATCGTCAGAGATAATGGAACGGCTGATTATCCGAGACCAGTCTGGTAGAGTGTGCGGTGGTAAATAGGGCGACCGGAGCGAAGGAGTGAGAGACGGCGGGTAACGGTGGCGGCCTTTTAACAACGTCGGACCACACGGGCAGACGAAAATAAACAAAGCCATGGTATCACTCGCTACTGATGTGGGACATGTTTAGGCCTATCGAATTATTTCGAACATCATGGGCAACTTAGCCAAAATTTAAAACTAGCTTAGCCAACATGAAGAACAGGCAGAAGGTAAGGATTAAAAAAAATGCATTTTCTCTATATTTAAGGGTTATAACGAACTTAAAAAATTTGAATAAAATTTGGGAACACGTACGCGAAATGATGTGCTTTAAATTACACTTCTGTAGTTAAGATTAGGCTCCATCGAATTTCTGCAAAATAAAATATTAGATTTTATCCTTAAAAAATGAACTAAGATATTAACATGTTATTATTACATCATAATATTAAAAGGAATGAGAAATTTAAGTGTTTCAATTAAATATTTACATAATTGTTTTATTTAGAGGAACTCATGAAACGACTTCAGGTTAAGCCATTTAAAAGTTAAGCCTAGTGTGATTCCTATTCTCCATGTTATATAGATTACATTTTTAATATTCGCCTATAAAACAATAATAATAAAATCCAGAGTTGAACTTATTGCATCAGTCTATATAATATAATGAAATTAACAAGACGACAAAATGATATACGAAAGTAATAAATTTAAACTGAAGTTATGTTCCAAACGTAAGGTAAAGATATTAATGGAAAAACGGGAAGGAAAACCAACATACTAGTAGTTTCTTGTTCGGATCCAGGTTGCGGAATTTTTCCTTCCGTTTTTCTATTAATATCTTTACCTTGTTTGGAGCATAAACTCCAGTTTAAATTTATTACTTTCGTAAGTGTTTTCATAGCTTTCTCTGGTTTGGAAAGGAGAAATTCCCGATCTCGGAGCAGGGTGCCTGCCCTATCATTGAGCTTTCACTTTGACTACCTTGTTACATAGACAGCTTCGCTGTCCCATGTCCGCGATATCCCAGTCAACGAGCGTGATACTCGTGGTTCCCGGTTCGAATCCAGGTCGCATAATTTTTCCTTCAGTTTTCCCATTAACTGATATAAGTTATTTAATAGAGGAAACGAAAGAAAGTAGGAGACGATGAATTCATATTTTGTAATAATTCTCCTTAAATACATATTTTTAATAAAAAAAACTTTTATAAAAATGAAGTTAGAAACAGAATAAACTTTTATTTTACATTTTTATGCATTTTATAACGTCAGCACTGATTTAATAGTATCTGTAGTTAATTCGTTTATCTTGCATGAAGAAGAATATGAATATCTGTTTTAAATAATTTCATTTTAAGGAGGTCATAAAGGAAGAGTTAGTAGGCTAGAAAAAATAGGTGGTCATAAGGATCATAAAGCAGGTAGTTCAGGTGAAAAAGGTTTGAATGTTATTTTGAATATACTGCTTGAATAACAATTTGTTATAATCATTTAAATGCTTTAATCTAAATTTTATTATATTAATATACATATTATGTTCATTTATTTGGCGAGTGAGTGAAATTTTAAGTAATGTCTTCAAAGTTATTGTAGTTTAATTTTTTGTGAAAATAAGTAGCAAAACTGAGAGAGTTTACTTTCAATTTTTATTTAATAAAAACGTTAAATAAACCTTTTCTCATTGATTATAGAGTTAGAAAAGGTAACTTTTTCCCCATTATTAGTTATCGCTCGTTTATTACTCTTGTTTCCCGGGGATGTGCGATATGGAATTACACTTTTCTTTTACGTTGTTACCCACATAAAAAAGTTAAACTCAGTAGATAGGCTCACCTTCCTTCAGGTGTATGCATTTGTGTTAACCGCGTATTTCAGGGGCTTCTTAACCAATTTTTCCCAGGCTGTGGGATTTAGTTAAGTCTTTGCTTGAATCTACAACTGTTCTGAACAAGAAATTAATCACCCCGAGGAGGGTGTAGGAAAGTAGCAGAAGCGCTGATTTCATCTAATTTTTACATCTTTTATCCCCATTTTTTAATTGATTTTCTCGAACGCAGTATTAGAAAATATAAAAAAGAGCTTTATCTTCTTTCATTTTTCGTCATTTCCGATCGAATGACATATCACATGACATATGTTGCCATTTGTAAACGTTGATATTCAAAAGAACACGTGACTGATGCCCTCACAACTCCGACCACATTGGAACAATTTGGCCCAAACTTCATATTAATGTAGATCTTGTCTAGAGGAATCTGCATAACATGTAGACCGATCGGTTCCCTCCAGCTCCCACCCCGTAACTCCGACTCTAGTGCTCCAATCAAAACTAAACTGAATAGTGAATGAGGGCATGTCCATGGTTAGTAAATTCCTAATTTCAAGCTTCTACGTCATGAAATGTAGACAATTCTTTGTAAAATTCCGCTACTTAATAATTAAAGTACTCGACATTTACGGATTGAACGAAGGCGATCCCTGCTCACTATTAAATGTGTATCCTCGCTGTCATTAGGTTTGAAATAAGGCTTAAACACACCATTATTTTAATTTGTGATTTAGATCTCAAATTATCAACTTTCTCTTCAATGGGGAGTGGCAAAAGCTCATATAGCTGAACGGATACTACAATTAAATACACGGACAGAGGTCGCTGCGTAAAATGTAAACAAAACTTCAACATGTCAAGACACTGTGTGTCTGAGCCATCTTTCGCATAGTTTTGTTTTTTTAGTAGCGTACAGATTCGTGTTCAGATACCCATTATAGCGACGCACGTGAATATGTATCGTCGAGAAAAAATATGGAATAGCGGACTTGCATTAAATTCTGTCTAAAGTTGGGTAAATTGGCTACGAAAACACACAGGATGTTGAAAACTACCTATGGAAACGATGCCCTCTCTCGAACGAGTACATTCGAATGGTTTAGTCGCTTTCGTGATGGCCGTGAAGACCTTTCAGATGATCCGCGCCCTGGAAGACCAATTTCTATCCGAACGCCAAAAACCACCGATTAAGTCAGGAAAGTCGTCACTGCTGAGCGCCGAATAAACCCGTCTCTCCGACGCGATTCTCCCAGCCCTATTCATTCGTATGCTTGCGGATGAATTGGGCTGCAACAAGGAGACAGATTCTAACAGAAGATCTGGGAAAAAGAAAAATTTGTTCCAGATTGGTCCCTCACTGCTTATCACGGAGCTCAACTACCCGGCCTATTCTTCTCATTTGCCCCCTCCAGACTTTTTCCGGTTCCCACAGATGAAAAACACTGAATAGTTTCCGATTTCAAGGATTCCATCCGAGAACTTTAACAAACAAGCTTGTTAACATTTGTTTTATAAACTTGTACAAAAGCGCTCTAAAGTGTATTGTGTTCGGTAGAGATTACTTTGAATCATATTAAACAGAATTTTCATTTGGATTTTCTCATTTGTGAGTATTTGTATTGTTTTCTCAGTTCGGGTAGTTAAATGTCAATGTAATTCACCTTGTATATTAAGAAGGTGAACTTAACCGAGTTATGATATATTTGGGTGGGGAAAAATGTAATTCATTATATTTCTTATTTCTCACCTACTTCGTAATATAAGACAACACAAATCCACAACAAGAGTTTAATACTACCTCGAATGTACTATATATTTCTCTGACAATATCAGCTTCTTCAGTGAGAAACTTGGACAATCAATAGATTAAAATATTGCTTAAAATAAAACTTAACTTTATAGATCTTAATTATCATTAGCATTAAAACTAGTGTTCTTCAGGAAATCAATTTGTAACAACGACTCCTTTAACGAAAATTAAAATTATAAACTCTTTATCTCAATTTCGAGTTGTTACACTATTGCACTGACAGTACGATATTTCTTGAAAAGTTTTAATATTTTTAATAATTAAAAATTCTGTTCGCTTCAAATACAAATATCGAATTGTGTCGCGACGATTGAGGGCTTCTACGAACATCTATAGTATTTCTGTAGATGCAGTATTTTTGAAAACTTTTTTAATGTGTTATTTAGAAAAATAAGAAAATGATATTTTGAATAAGAAATCTGAAGACGTTTTAGTGAGCCTATTAATTTTCACTATATATTCTTTCATGTTTGAAAATGATGAAATTTCCAAAACCTTCGTCAGGTTTTCTTATTAAATGTGTAATATTCAATAAACCAGTGTTTTATTTTATGCAAAATAGTCCCTCGAAGCCAAGTCTAGATAGTAAAAATAGAAGTATTCTAAATTTTAAGCCAATAAATTAGCTTAATTTTTTTATATTCCCATTATTTTTAATCAAAAGAAAAGTTTAAATGGTGTCAAACAGTCTCCGTTACTCTCAGTTGTTTCTGGATTTTTCTTAGTCATTGTTGGATATAGGATAGCTTCAAATTAAAAAAAAATTCAGAGTAAATCAATAATGTGGAAATGTCAGGAAAAACACTTAACTAACTTCATTGTTATATAAGTTCTTAAGGTCATTGCATGTACGAAATATATTTAAGGCTCGCACTATGAATGCTTTTCATATTAAGGAAACGGGAAGAGCTGATCTACAATCGTTTCAACCGGGAGATGATATGACTACCAGTCATTTTAACAATTGGTAAATTTTATTGGAGGAAGAGGAAAAGCTTTAAATCGCACTAATAATTCATTTTTTGGTCATGCAATCCACATTCGTCTATTTCATTTTAAGCGTTTTTTATATATGCGTATGCTATACGTAGATATTAATTGAACATGTGCCGATATTATTATTATTATTATTATTATTATTATTATTATTATTAGCATTATTATTACTATTTAACAGAGTTTTAACAGCAACTACAGAAATAGTATAAGATGGTATTCTCGAATTTAAATTTGTTTCAAATGAAGATTTATTCCATTAAAATAAATGTTATTTGTTCATCTAGGTGAATAGCAATACTACTCGAGGGATTAACGCTTGTCAACCGAGATTGGGGATTGAGAATGAAAATGAACGGCGAAGTGCAAACGAAGCTCGGTAAGGTTTTCATTTTTCCTACCTTAATTGCTAAAGCTTAAACGTAGTAAGATATTTTGCAGAATTAAAAATTTTTTGGTAGGCTCGATAAAATCGGCATTTTAAAATATTTTCCAAAGAAAGAAAACTTTGCGCTGAGATATATTAGAAACGTGAAAAGTTTTAACATATTGTCTAAGTTAAGAGGCAATCCAAATTCAGGGAACCATTGATAATAGAATTGGATTACTTATTAGGTAATTTAAAGCAAACTGAGCGTGTATTTTATAACTGATGGAAATAAGATATGCAGAAAGCTTTAAAAATACAGAAATTGTTAAAAAAAAAAATAATAAAAGTTTATTATCAGCCATAACATATCCCTTTAAGACCTCTATTTTTGCTCCTCGCCCGTCTTTAATTAAAGTTTTTTCGTTTCAACAATGCCGTTTCATTTGAGCGTGCTCAAAAGTTGGCTTCTTTTAATTTTGGTAATATAAAATTTTAATTAGCGCATTGTACCCAATCATGAAGGCATATGAAAGGCATGTGCAACTTTAAACTTTAGATTTGGCTCAGGTTGTGGTGAGAAACAATGACCCATGCTAAGCAATTACTCCAATCAATTAAAAAAAAAACTAATTAAAATAGTAAGAGACTTCGAACTTCAATAACATAACCAATAATCAGTAATTAAAAAAAGTGATTTTTTTCAATATTTAGAATTATTTATTGAAAAATTTAAATATCCGTATTTTACAGGAATATTTTTTCATAGATTACCTTCATACCGTTTTGTTAAAGATAGATTATAATAAGTTAACAAACGTGAATATAAATAAGGTCATAAAGGATTAAGTAAATGCCCATAGTGCAAATTATTTTACCTCGCGAAAACGTAAAATCTTATTCTAAATAATTCACATGTTAAGAAGAGTCAAAGTACATATTGGAATTAGCAAATTTAAGCTCTCAGGTGAAATGGAAATACATTTTAAAAGTTGATATACATTTAGATTAATTTTTCACAAAGCTAGAATATACTTTTATTAATAATATAAGCGATAAAAATATATACAACCTGTGACAATAAAGTTCGGTGAATGACGTCAAATTGCTAACGGCCGTAAGAGTGCACCAGACAGGTCGAGACATGTTTAAACAAATTTGAGAGAATCAGCGCTGCGAGTGTGTTTATTGTGTTTAAACAGGACATTGAAGAGAGAAGGCGTAGTACGCGCGGTCGAAACCCAAAATGGATCAGCGAACGAAAGAGACTCATGAAATGATGACAACAGTTTACAAAGAAAGTGATATTACTTTGAAGTATGTTTATGAGTGGTTTAAACGGTTCCGAGGAGGCCGGAACACCGTAGAAGACGCCCCCCGAAGTGGCCAGACACCCAACTTAATGTTACGACCCAACTGAAGGCTATCCCTAAAAACGACTACGCCAGGAGTTTCCAGGACTTGTACAGGCGTTCCTAGAAGTGCATTACCATCGACGGGGATTACTTTGAAGGATAGTAACTGCTGTTTCATGTAAGCGAACAATCCACTCTCAATATGCCATCATTCACCGAACTTTATTGTCACAGATTGTATAAAAACCTAGTTCGAAAAGTTTACATTTTTATAATAGAAGTATCAGGATTTCTGTGGGGGGGGGGGGGACTTTGTAAAAATAAAAATAGCCTATACTTACAAATAATAAAATAACACGAATGAAAAAGCAATAGCAATTTTTCTAGTATACTGCTTGTAGAAAAATTTGATCGCTTTCAGAAAAATCAAAATTTGGAATGTCCCTATAGAATAATAACACAGCCCACAAAAAATAACTTTTTAAAGACATCTTTAACGTTAAGAGCTGATTCTTACGCTTTTTTGTGCTGAATGCATTTCTTGTTTTTCAATGAAACACTTAAATTATTCAGAGTTTAGAGCCTCATAAACTTCCTTGTGACCCAAAAATTTGGATACTTTAACATTGTAGCCGCTTTTCTTCACACACAATATTTTAATATTGCAGTCTCTATGTGCATAACTTGGGAATGTGAAGTGATAGAAAACTCTAAAAGCAGATTCATATTCAGCATACTAAAAACCACAAGAATAGGCAGATTCATTCAAGATGTTTTTTCGTCGCTGGCCTGTGTAACCTTTTAGAAGTCTTGTAGAGTGGTAGATGATTTGAGAAATCTGGCTATTACTTTTACTTGTTCATTATTTTTTATTTTGAGTAATTTATTTTTAGCAAGTTTTTTCCACATCAAAACCTGGAATTTCTATTGTGACTTATCTCAAAGCATTTCTACATGAATAACAGACGTTTATATATGCTATAATCTTTCCAAATTATGCGTCCTTTTCAGAGATATCAATATTTTCATTACATACTTAGTCGTTAAAATAGTAAAAAAAGATTGCTTGGATTGCAAACTTGCTTTACAAAGTAGGCGTGAACCTATACAAGTTTCAAAGTTAATCGCTTTGTAAAGAGCGGCAGATTTTCTATCTGGATTGAATCAATTTTGTTTACATCGAAATGGTTTTCTTTAAGTTAAAAACAGTATAAAAAAAACATACAAAAAATTAAAAAAAAAGAAAAGCTTTTCGATAGCTCATGCAAGGCACATCATGCCAATTTAAAAGGTAATTGGTACCAATAAGTTGTTCAAAGACCCCCACCTTATGGGAGAACAACAATTAAATCCCCATTAATTGTTGGGCTACAAAGGCAATTAAAAGCGAATAAGCGCAAGATCCACTCACCGGGCTTTTTTTAGCCATCGTTAAGAAATACTTCCCTCTTTCTTCTTTTGTCGCTCACGGTTTCGATCCGCGTATAATGGGGCCACCGCCTACTCACGGTCCTCGAGGTGGTTACGCATGCAGGCATATCAAATTGCGCCCCAGCGAAAACAATACTTCTCAATAAAGAACTCACAATTAAAAAGAACTCGTGCTATCACGTGCTTGCTTTTAGTTTTGCCATTTAAAAAATCTTTTTTTAATCAACAAAGTATGCTATTGTTGTATTTGTTAGCTTTGTTGCGTGTCAGAGGCAATGCCCTTTGATTAGTTAATATTACACCGCTGTTTGTGAAAATTGCACGTTTATGAAAGGCAGGTCGGATGGGCTTGCAAATTGCAGGGTGGGGTATGCAATTATTTTCAATTCCAGTGTATATGCAAATGCAATCTGGGAGCAGCGCTCTCTGAATGTGCTTTATGAAATGGAGGATGCAAAAGGGATGTTCAAAATAAGGACTAACCCGATCTTACCATATAACGATCTTGTTACAGATTGATCATTCCTCAGGTCAGAGGAAGGGGCAAACATGTACCTCAGACTCTAGGTTAAGTCCGAATTATTGGGATGAATAAAATAACTCTTCCCACCGTCAAAATACAAATCTAATCGATGAAATTTCATGCAGGAGGGACTGAGTTTTTTCTCTGCAGTATGAGGACGCGGTCACATGGAGTAAGCATATTAATCTGGAAGTTTTGGATAGCATCTCACGTCTCATATCTTCGTGACGTCGTAGAGATGCATCGGCATTGATAGTTTTTCACAAGGCATTAAATCACTCAGAGCGATAGCCATGATTTTCATGTTTGAAGATGTTTGTTTTTGTTTCTTTAGTGTTTATAGAGGAGTGGGCGTGATATTAATCGAGAGACTGGAATGACAATACGATCCAGGGACACCTCATTTTCCCTGTAGTAACGTTCTAAAATATCAGATGGCGCATAAACTTCTGTGTTTTTTCGACAATCATTTCAGTAGCCAATGACCACAAGTATGCATATATTATTGCAACCTCATTACATATTTAAAACTACGGATATTTATCTTTAAAGAGCAGATGGCAAAATGCTTGAGGCTTTATCTGTTAGTGACATATCGACTTTCGTAATGTATCAATTGAACTAAATATTCTGTCTCTCTACTTTGAATTTAAATTAGAGCATTAAGGCACAGAAACAGCCAGAAATATCCGTAATGATGCTTTGTCAGATTGCAAGGCCTAGCTTTGGTTTACCAAGTTCGCAGCGGAGAAGAGACGAGATATTTGAAGATGACCCCCGTTCTAGGAGACCAGAGGTGTCGATAACCAGAACTGAAAACTTATCGGGTCTGATCCTCGCCAAACCGGTCAGGAACTGCCAACTAGACTCTTTGTCAGTTTCCGAATCAGGGGGACTCATCGACAAGCTGTCGATCTCGACAAAATCTAACCGTCGATACGTGGCATATTACACATTTATACACAAGTTTACACACGTATGGCTCGATGATATACACAAGTTTACACACATTTACACATAATTTTACACATTTGTACACAAATTTACACATAATATACACTTTTATACACAAGTTTACACGCATATGGCTAAATGGTATACACACGGTTACACACATTTACACAAAATTTTACACATTTGTACACACATTTACACGTAATTTTATACATTTATACACAAGCTTCCACACATTTAGACATAATTTTACATTTTAATCCATGTATACACATAAATACATACATAAACACATACCTGTAGACACACCATATTATTTTCGCAGTTCAAGTTTCGTAGCACAAGAGAGTACTTCATGTATATAAATAATTGTATACAAGTTTTTGTTAATATTTTTTAGAAAATGTGTATTCTTGAGCTATGTGTATTTAGCCTGCAGGCCGGAAACGAAGGAAAAAAGATTTAATAAGAAATCAGTTGCTAAATTCTGAAATAACGATCGCCAAGTGCATAGTCGACTGCTCTTGAATTGTAGACAAGAATAAGGCAGTTGTCGATAGTCAAAGTCTACACTGTAGACTCTGTAGACACTCTAGACAAGTCTTGTCCCATGCTAGCTCGAATCGACAAATGCGTCATTAACCACGTGACCATCGACACTTGTCGACAGTCGACTGCTTGTCGATGAGCTCAGCTTAGACCCCCTGCATCTTCAAATCATCTTCATAGTTTCGAGAAAGTCAGGATATTCGATAGATGGGCACAACACCAAGTTCTCTACTGTCTAGAAAACGCAACATTTCACCATCTGCTCTTTACTGATTCAACTTCACCGGAATCAACCATTATTTGCGACGAGAATTTGGATGCTGTACAATAACATCAGACGTCCTTATCGGTGGTTATCAAAAAATGAACCTCCGTAGAATATCCCTAAACAGGACCACCTCAAGAAGATAATGCTCAGTTTTCTAGACGACCACCGCGGAAAGTATACATAGAAGATAAAGCCGATTTCACAATTCTTCGCGACGCGCAGTACCGGACATGTCCAACACAATTAAATCAAACCGCGCAATGCAGTGCCGCGCAGCGTCCATTATGCAGGCGATCTGAGTTCGTCGTGTTGGACCAACACCTAGACAGAAGGCCTGATAAACGGAAACGTAATACATTGTTACATCATCATTAGCCTGCTAAATTTACTTATTATTGGTAGAAATAGGATTAACAATGGTCGACTAATGATGATGTAACAATGTATGGCTTTTCCGTTATCAGACCTTATGTCTATATGGTGTTGGTTGGACCAACTCATCATAAGAAGTCATTGTTAATCGTATTTCTACAAATAATAAACCCTAAATTATGACGTTTTATAGTGTAACAAAGTATGATGTTTCCGCGCGCAGCCTTCTCTCTAGATGTTGGTTGGATTCGGGCGGCTGCGAGAGTGGCAGTGGCTCAACCTGAGGACAATCGAATTCTGGGAAGGCAAAAGGATGTGCGACGCACAGTTTGAACCTGCATGTTGGCCGAATCCGTTCCAATCGAGAATAGAATGAACACCGCAAGCATGCAATGAGCGTCACGATCCATGGTGGACAACCATAAAGTCAACACAAACAGCCTCTGTTATTATCACGGATAGTAGATGTTTTATAAGGCTACTTTTATTTGCACCACTCTGTACTAATCATGACCGACTTTGCGACACTTTCAAGAAACAGATTCTTTCTCGCTACAAGCTTGGTGTGAAATCCTAGAACGAGTTTTTATTATTTTTTATTATTCATTGAAGCAATATTGACCTTCACCGCGCATTTTAAATTTCTTTTGTACTTAGCTTGTGAGCGTGTAAATGTTTCATAATTAATTCTGAATTACCTGTTTTTAGAAAAAAATACGTTAAAATGCTTACGTCATTCTAAATGAATTGTATCTCCACAATTTGCTCTATTTGTTTCCGCAGCCCTGAATTTCCATTACAATGTTCTATATTACAAATAAAGAATGGAAATGGAATTTTGTTTATACTCCCTGCTACATTTCCAGAATCCATCGAAGGTTCTGAGTCTGAGGTTTTTAAGGTCCCCTTTTAAGAGACCAAATCCGCGAAACTGATGGATAAAATAACAGACGATTTGACGGAGGAGGGGGAATAGTGCAACTTCGGTTTCTTCTTCCATACGTCAAAAGGAATTAACGGTTGACCGTGCTCTATGGCTCAATGCTTTTCTTGGTGAATGAAGGTGTTTTTACTACCCATGTGCAGAGTTGGAATTTCTTCTCGATTCAAAATTTCCAAATAAAAAGATGCAATTTAAAGAATTAAATAATTTCGCGGGATTACGGAAGTTTGTTTCATGTTTACGATGAAGAGAATACACTTACTGTATGTCTACTGGAACCCATTTTTCCGCCCCTTTCTTCTAGCAGTCGCTCGACATCTTAGTTTTCACTGCAAGAGGCTCTACGGAGAACAGAGGTCGAGTTTGCTCCACTCCTCATGTCTTACGTACATGAAGAGATGTTCTCTTCTATGCATTTAAATGACAATGTTCAATATAATTCATTTAATTATTTTCCAGCTATTTTTCTACTGTTTATATTAATAATGGACTTTCTTGTCATGGCAGTAATATACATTATAATAATCAGGTTGATATTGCAAAGATTTGTGTGACTTCCCATGATGTTATGGGTAAATTAAAGGCTTTAAATACTAATAAGGGACCTGGACCAGAAAGACATCTCCTTTATTTATCTGTGTGTGTGCTCTATCATTATATTTACCTCTGTTAATTTTATTCAACAAATCATTGTCTAATGGTCATTTTCCTATGTTTTGGAAGCATAGTTTATTTCCCCCATTTTTAAATCTGGTGATAAGCATATTAGGAATTAATAGCCTATTACAATTCAATCAGTTATTCCTAAATTGTTGGACTCTATAGCGTTTAATAAATTATCTGAACTATTCTAATGGTGTAAAATATTTCGGGAAGGAAGAGTCAGCCTTGCCGAAAAACAGCGTTCTGGGCGGCCTGCTTCAGCAGCAACACCAGTCATTATCCAGGACATTAACAACACAATCTGAAAAAACTGTCGCATTTCCTTGAAAGAAGTAAGTGAAACGTTTCACATATTCTATGGATCTGTATGAGGTATGGTGCATGAGAAGCTTGGATACCGCAACGTTCGTTCGCGTTGGATTCCAAAAAATCTGATAGCAGGACAGACCCGGCAACATAATGGCGTGCATCCTGCAACATCTGCAGCGGTACAACCAGAAGGAAAATGCGTTTCTGAATGGTATTATCAAAGGAGATGAGTCCTGGCTCTTGCACTTCACACACGAGCCTAAAACTGCAAGCATGGTGTGGAAACGCAAAAAATTCAACTCGGAAGATTACGCTTATAATTTTTTGGGATATGCAAGGCATCCTATTCGCAGAGTACCTGCTTCGTGAGTCAACCGTCAACGCCACTACCTATGGTGAAACGTTGAGTAAAATGCGGTGTGCTATTCGGGATAATCGACCAGAAAGAGGAAACGATGTAGACTTCATGACAACGCCCGCCCGCATGTGGACACCATCTTCCAAGCAAAACTGATCCGTTTCGGTTGGGAGGTTCTGGATCACATAGCCTACAGTCCGGACTTAGCGCCCTCAGACTACCACGTCTTTGGTCCCATCAGATTTCTGGGTGGACAGAGGTTTGAGACTGACGAGGATCTCAAATCTGCCATGCGCCTTTGGTTGTATTCGCAGCCGACGGAGTTCTCTGAGCGGGGTATTCTGAAACTGGTGCAGCGGTGGGATAAATGCTTAAATCGTCAAGGTTCCTATGTAGAAAAGTAGATAAAGACGTGTAGTTTCAATTGCACTTAGTTGTTTACCTGTATGTTTTGTAATTTTCTTTGAAAAATTTAAATGGCGTTACTTTCTGATATCTCCTTGTATAAAATTCTTAAATTCTCCTTGATAAACGGTGGCTTTGTTGAAATTCTATGATTAACTAAATCATTTGACCCTGAATGTGTAACGAGATTATGCTGCTGAAATTTTAATTTTCATAACAATCCAAATTACGTTACGCAAGTCAGTGTCCGTTTCATATATAGGGTGTACACGCTTTGTAGAACCTATGTTTATAGGGACATTCTTTCTTGTTTTGATCCCAAGAATCATCCCCGACGATTGTTACAAATGTATAAGTACACCCTGTATAAATAAATAAATAAATAAATAAATAAATAAATAAATAAATAAATAAATAAATCAAAAACCATTTTTAAGGAACATGTCGTGCACAATAAGAAATTTTAGCATTGGTTGTCATTCACAAAGTAGTGTGTGGTATCTGGTTCATCATAGAAAATTGTCATGTTTTCCTCGAAATAATCCCCGAGAAAGATTAATCATAATATACGTGTCCTGATGAGGGCAGGCTCGGGATGTCAATTTTTATGATAATACAATAAATGGATCGCACACCTCTTTCAGAATATAAAATGAGAATTTCCGTTTGTCAGAGTGCGTAAACTCAGACGAGTCCTTTTGTGAGCATATTTGGACATCTTCGCATGAACTTACAGAGTCGGGACACAATAATATGACCACCTGCTAGTATCCGGTATATCCACCTTTGGCGGCAAGCACAGCAGCTAGTCGACATGGCAGAGAGTCAATAAGTCCTTGGATGGTGGTTGCAGGTATCTGGGACCATTCGGCGATCAGTGCATCCCGTAATTCCATCACCGTGCGTGGTGGAGGGTCCAGCTTGCGGGCATGGCGATCGAGATGGTCCCACAAATGTTCAATGGGATTGAGGTCCGGGGAGTTTGGTGGCCATGGAGTAGCTTGAATTCATCCTCATGCTTCTCGAACCAGTCGTGGACAATTTTAGCAGTATGGCAGGGAGCATTGTCCTGTTGAAAGGTGCCATCACCCTGAGGAAACACTGTCGACATGAAGGGGTGTACCTGGTCTGCAACGATCGTCAGGTAACGAACAGCATTCAGTGTACCCTCCAGCGGTATCAGTGGACTCAGACCATACCACGAAAACATCCCCCAAACAGTCACACTACCTCCACTAGCCTGTCGTCGGCCAGCGATGGTATCGGGATGCCTGTTCTCAGATGCTTCCCGGCGAATTCTCCATCGTCCGTCCACTCTGTTCACAAGAAACCGCGACTCGTCAGAGAAAGCAACCCTTTGCCACTCGGCCGAAGTCCAATGGTGATAGTCCATACGCCTGCTCCGGAGCCCCAACCTCAAGAGGGATCGTTGCACTGTCTTGGTGCTGACACGCCTAGTGGCCCCACTGTTCATTTGCTGTCAGTTGCTCAACAGTGGCACGCCGATTGGTCTTGGCCAGGCTTCGTAACCGACACTCGCCTTTAGGATCGATGGCCCGTGGGGCCCCACAGTTCCTTTTCAGTTGCTCGAAACTGTCTGGTTCGTCCAGTCGCGGCACACATTCACAACGGCAACCCTAGAGCAGTTCACAAAGGTGGCCGTTTCTGAAATGCTGCCCCCCTTGACCCGATAGCCAATGATCATCCCCTTTTGGAGGTTCGACAGGTCACTTGCTCTGCCCATGACGACGACAATTGCTGTGTTAACGGATGCTACTACACGTCTGCTGTTGTCAGCTTTGAATGATATGGAATGATTTTTCATCTGCATACCATGGGACGCTCCAACACGTTCACGGAGAGGTGGTCATATTAATGTGTCCCGACCTTGTATTTCATATACACATGTTGAAGCCACGTTATTATGACCACCTCCTATTCTGCCGTCAGCGGCGCTTAGTCTAAAAAATAGCACTAATAAATGCTGACAGAAAAATCGGACCCATTAATAATTCATTAGATAAATTTAATAATAAAAATCAAAGTTCAATTTTTTTGTTACGTTATCAAAATTGATACACCAAATATGTTTACGTATGAAAATTTGAGAGCATTCTTAGCGACCAATATACTAATGGCATAAAATCTAGATAAACTGGCGTTCTGATGTCCTAAATTATAAAATTTAATTTGTTATATTTTCAATTATTCATTTTATTTTTCTTCCTACCGATAGATTGCAACCATATTTTTTTCAGTTCTTTTGAAATGTAGTTCAGTCTTTGGGAATTTTATAAAAAGCTACTCCAATATCGCTAAAAAGGTCAATAATAAATAAGGCATAAGTTCTGGACTAAGCAATATAGTAGAGATTGACTGGTGATAATAAAATTATGAACTAAAATCTCGTTTTTGTATAGAGTCCAATAAGGAACTAATAATTCTTAAGGAAAACGAGGCTAAGTTACCATAATTCGTGCCATTTGTAAATCCATTCACTTCTAAATCTTTCGCTTTTAAAGGGTGTGTTATTGACATATACGAGGCATGTTTTTTAAGTAAGTACAGTTTTGCGATTCCGCCGCCGCAGCGCTACGGTCGGCGTTCCGCGCATGCGCGCTGGTTAACTACATCTCTTGTCTACGCACTGACGCCATTACAGTCTGATTCTTCATTGTATATGTTGTTTACTGAGTGTTTAAGATGCCTCCGACAATCGTGAGTCCCGCCGATTGTGAAATACGGGCTGTTATACGATTTCTTAGTGCTAAAGGCGTAAAACCGATCGATATTCATCGTGAGATCTGTGAAGTGTACGGACAAAACATTGAGTGATGGAATGGTAAGGAAATGGGTGAGAGCATTTAAAGATGGCCGCACAAATGTGCATGATGAAGAACGGAGTGGGCGTCCTTCGGTCGTTAATAAAGATTTGGTGCAGAAAGTGGACGAAAAGGTGAGAGAAAACAGACGCCTTACAATTTCATCATTGTGCGACTGCTTTCCTCAATATTCTCGTAGTGTTTTGTATCGCATTGTGACCGAGAACTTGAATTACCGGAAATTGTGTTCACGTTGGGTTTCAAAAATGTTGACGGATTTGCACAAAACCCAACGTTTAGGCAGTGCATTGACTTTCCTTGAGCGGTACCACAATGAAGGTGAAGATTTTTTAGACCAAATTGTTACTGGTGACGAAACATGGGCGGCCTACGTCACACCAGAATCGAAACAACAATCCATGGTATGGCGACATTCATCATCACCCAAAAAAGTGAAGTTTAAGCAAACAATTTCTGCCCGGAAAATCATGTGCACAGTTTTTTGGGACAGAAAAGGAGTATTGCTAGTGGAGTTTCTGCCTCGTAATGAGACAATCAATGCAGCGTCTTATTGTGAGACATTGAACAATCTGCGTCGTGCAATCCAGAACAAAAGACGTGGCAAGTTGAGTAAGGGTATCGTTTTGCTGCATGACAATGCCCGTCCACATGTGGCTAATCGGACCAAAGATCTCATCAAATCTTTTAAATGGGAAACTCTAGATCATCCTCCATACAGCCCTGATCTGGCGCCCAGCGACTACCATTTGTTCCTGCACTTGAAGAAACACCTGGGTGGTCAGCGTCTTCAAGACGATAACGAAGTCAAAACATTTGTGATACAGTGGTTAACAAGTCAGGCGGCAGAATTTTATGAGGAGGGTATTCAAAAACTTGTGCCACGTTATGACAAGTGCCTCAATATTCACGGAAATTATGTAGAAAAGTAGATTAAGGTACAGGCTTTCATGTAAAAATAAAATTATTGCGATATCTTTGCACGTCTTTTTTTAATTCCAAAACGGTACTTACTTAAAAAACATGCCTCGTAAATTTTGAATTTTTTTAACTATAGTGAAAGTCAAAATGATTGATACAATAAGAAAACTGCCCCATTAAAGACGTACTCAATATTTTGCCAAACCTGACGAAATTATAGTTTCTGTCTACAAGTTTTAGTCAGCAAATTTAAAAGTCAATCAAATGCGAATTGTTCAATAGCGACATTATTCATCGAAATAACAGCAATACTTAGGGAAAATACATATTTTGTAATGAAATTTGCCCAAACGGTGACCATAATTTCCTCACGGATGTCCACAGTCAGCCCGATTAATAATACCTGTCAGGACGTAGGATAGGACGTGCTGGGACTTATATAGGATGAGCTTGAAAGAACTCTTCGAAACAAAGCGCCTATTCCAGTGAATATACAAGAATCGGTGGCTGCTCTTGCACGTACCTGATCTATTGAGGATGTTTTGAAGACCCAGGGTGGTCCAACGCATTATTATTAATTTATAATGAATATGCATCTAATTTTCTAACCTTCATTACATGCATGTAATTGTACATGTACAATTACACGGCTTTCCGTATTATTATTCCGGCAAATCTCAGATTCATAGCCGTAAAACTGGTGAAAGTCCTAACCAATGACCTAAGAACTGTGCCTTAGGATCTAAGCAGTTCCGAATAGGAATTTTATTAGAATTTGTTAGTTACTTGTATTGCGTTTTTCATTAACCCCGTTTTGGACTTTGCCTGTGGGGGACAACTCAGGGTCTTCCCCCGGGTTTTCTTGGTGGGTTTTTCTCGTATGTTGTTGCATTATTACTATTGTTCTTGTTATTATTATTATTATTATTATTATTATTATTATTATGGTTTGGAAAAACCAAACTCGGATCAAGTCCGGAAGTCAACTCCCGGATGAAGGAATGAAGGAAAAAATTCCATGCTTGTGGAAGTATTAATGTCTGGATGTTGCATTTCTTTATTATGCGACAAGTGTTTAGGATTTTTGCTTTCTATAAAGTTATGTGTAAGTGTGGGTTTAAATTCAGTGTTGACTGGCTTTTGTATACCATGTGTGGAATAACTCCAGTGGCAGAAAAAACCCTAGGAACAATGTGTACGTTCAGTTTAAAGAATATCTTCAGTCTCAATATTATCTTCTCTTTGAGTTGAAGTTTCATCAATTTATCTGATAGTTTAAGGGTAAGGAGGATTTTTCGATTTTCGAGTCAGGGACATGTTCTGCCAATTGAGCTGATTTATGACTTCAGGAAGTATTGCAACAGCTTGGCAGTTCATTAGTCGCAGTAGTCCAATTCGTTAGAGTGGCGTGTTCCTGGTTCTAGTTCAGGTTGCGGAATTTTTCTTTTCCTATTTTGTAATTATTTAGAGTGATTTTTCACAAACGACCTTTGAAGTTAAAAATTTCCTTTATAGAAATTAGAAAAAAGCGCCCGACGGTCAATACAAATACATTCAAAAGTATCCATCCGGTTATGGGTTCATAAAAGTGGAATCATTCTCCGTTAACATGGCAAGATAAGTAATGCGTGATGGTGAAAATGCCGCCATAAATTCCGTTTCCTCCTTAAGGCTTGGGTCACACTGGCGTAAAACGCCACGTAAATACGCCGACGTAACGACGTCGCCAAGCGCGGCACCATGCTATTTACCGGAAGTGACATCACCGGCGTCGTTACGTCGACGTATTTACGCGGCGTTTTACGCCAGTATGACCCTAGCCTAAAACTACGAAATGCGTTGTTATCTCTGCGGTTGCTTCAGAGACTGGCAACAATATAGAGGCTTTCTGTGTTGAATACGTTAGAGAACTACATCGCCAAGAAATACCAAGGCTTGTAGGAAGCTATGACAGTATTTGATCCAAACTAATTTGTTTCCTCGATATAGCTCTAATATATTGCATTTAGAACCTTTTTTTTTTCCTTTTTTCCCTTAGTTTGAATTCCGAGCAGGAATTTCGCTTTCAAAGTCTATTGAACGTCTTAATTTCAAGACTGGAAGCTATTTGAAAGTTTATCTCAGAAGATAGCCTACACCAAGCTCTTGCAAAGTGGAAGTCAAATTTGCAAATGTATTTAGCTGGAGAAGCATTTTGGTAAATACCATTCTCAATTAAACTGAAATGAAGAAAATTCAGTCTCACTCTTTAATGATCAGCCGTTGTATTATTCCACTTACGATACAAGAGTGGGAGGATGGGAGGGACGGCAGTATAATCTCAAGAGTTCATGATTATTATAAACATTTATTAAAGATATTGATTAAAAGTAATCAATAAATCCAATAAACGGAAGAAACAAGAGTCAAACAAAAGAAATTAAAACTTCAAACAAGCAAAAAATCATTAAATGTCTAGAGTGAAACTAGTTTTTTTTGTCATTAAATCTCTAAGTGAAACTAGTTTTTAATTTTTTATCAAAGCAAATATTGGTTAAGGTATTTAACGAAATAATATTTACCTCTTGCGTCCTTATAGTAAGCTAACGTTTGCATAACTTATAAAATAAATCAGGGAAAAAATAAACGAACATCATTCTATTTTGTTATTAAATTTATTTAAAAAACCACCAAATCAGAATATACCTGAGAATGTTAACCCCACCTGAGGCCGCATTATTACAAACTTTGATTATGGGACTTTTTATGTAGAATTTTTGAAAATCAATGTTTGGTCAATAACATCGTCCATATTTTATAGCGGCTGACTTTCCTTCTATTTTACAGGAAGCGTTTCATTTTCTTGTTTCTAGGCACAGACTATAGATCATTTTATGTAAGCTAAAAATTCGTTTGGTTATATTAACCAATTCCCAAAGTATTTAATGTTTTACATACAAGGCGTGTTAATGAAACTCGTTCCAGTCAAGTATGTATTTAAGACGGCAGGAAACACATAAATACAAAGAGTAGTATCAGTGGTATACACACACTGTTACAGCGAAGCAAACCTCGCTGTAACAAAAGTAAAGTGGTTGGCAACAGAGGGAGCCACTAGAAAACAAGGATAGACGGAAGGCGGGAGTTTCAAATAGGAAAAACGGAAGAGCGTCGTTGGTAAGAAAAAGAGCGGAAGGCGATGTGACACGTGGGCTCGAGGAGAGATGGAAAAAGACGGGAAGGTGGAGAGCGTCGGGAGACACGAGTGGCGGAGAAAATGAAGGGGACTTCTTATCGAAAATTGCTGCATGTCGCAAACAAAGGAGTAATGCGTATCCGAGAACGACTAGCACCGGTAATGGAACGGCTGCACGAAAGCGAGTTACATTGAGACACGGAGAACGTGAGCCCAAGAGGGAAAACGCCCGACCACGCCGACACGATTACGAGGAGAGGATACTGAACGAGCGACAGGAGATTCCGCCTCAGCCTGCAGTGGCAGTCCCCTTGAATTTCTTAACCAGGCTAGAAATTGAATATTGGAAGGAGAATTGCGCCAAAGCAGAAGCCTCACGAGTAGTCGTAATTAAACGTGAACGTTGGATAGGAGCCTTCCCATGAGGACTGAGCGCCTTCACGAAAGATAGGGTCGGCTACCTACGAGTACGCAACTATACTTCGTCCAACAAGAGAAAAACAGGGTGTGTTTCCGGTCTGATATCGACTACTCACTCATCCGCAATGCTCTGTGGGATCTCTCCTTCAGCGGCTACACAAGTCACTTTGTAATGGCGACGCCCGTGCAACAACTCTTCAGCCAAACAAGGAAAAACTATTCACAGCCAGGCTAGGGAGATTTGTGTGGAACGTATTTTGCTACTTTAAAGGAAAATAGTGTTTTAAAAGCTCATCTGCTTTGATAGAAGAAACTTCCAAGGCAACGCAAGTTTCTTTTTCTTGCGTTCGAACAATTGTTCGAGAAGGAAACGAAGCGTCTTCATGTGAAGCTACCACCCCCTCTCCTCGCTTTTCGACTCCTGAAAAGAAAAGGCCCAGGGAATCTCGAACAACGATATATATAAAATTGAGTTAAAAGACAATTTTATGAAGTATACAATATTTTTAATTATAATTAAAGCAAAGCAACTGAATAATATTAAAGCTTCTGCTGCAATATTATAAAGCGCTTCTTCAATGAGACATGAGACAGAAGTGATTAAGCGCATGAGGCCCCCTTTCTCTGATTGGCTAATCTGAAACTTCCTGTGACACACCCCGTTTTTCTCTTGTTGGATGAACTATAAGGAAACCTTGAATGAGATTGTGAGTACTGTATTATTTGCTATATTGCAGTTTTAGTGCTAAGCCACGTGTGTTAAATTGTTCCATGCGAATGGAAATATCTAGTTGTCAGTTTTAGTCAACATGTGTGTGTTTCAAGGCAGAATAATAATTAAGCCTTATTAAGGTGTTTTTACGGAAGCCGTTAATTTTAACCCTACCACGTAAAGCTGATTTAAATGTAGGTATGTGCGCTAATGCATTATTACAAGTTTGTGTTTCATGCTTTTATACGAGTAAACGTAAAAAGGGTTACGGCCTTTTGCAACTCCCGTGCAGTGATTAGTGCTATGAAAAAATATTAAAGTCAAGATTATCCAAGATTGTGTTTGGAAGCTGGTATAGAGTGGCTTATCTAGTTATATCTAATTATAATATTAATTAAGTGCACCAGTGTTATTTGTAAATCATTTCAGTTGCTACTGGTTGGCTTTTGCTATTATGAACTGATGAACTTTTGAACTGATTACGGACTTTAAGTATTTGTGTGATATTTCGCAGTTAGTTTTGTAAAATGTTCATGTGTCTGTGTTATTCGAAAAATATAAAGGGTTTAGTTTAAATCCGAAGCAGTGTAATTTATTACTACAGTATGGACTGTGGACTTTACTAATTAATTCTAGTAAATTCAAGCTCGAGATTTTGGATTGCTTTCATTATTGTAAATTTGTATGGTCTACTCCAATGAGTTTTTGTTATGCCAAATGTAGTGCATAAGTATGTTATCCAAAGTGATATAATTTTATTATGAAGTAAGATTTATCTTTATTGCTGTTTTAAAGACCGCTTTAAGTTTAAGCGATATTATTTGAATTTTTTTTACGCAAAGGATTTTTTTTGATAGTTAAGACAAACTATTTCTAAACTCATTTATTTTGTATTTATTCAACTTTATCTATTTGGTTGCTATTTTGTGGATTTTTATTAAAATTTCATTTTGGATTGTTCACTGACTAAAACTGTAGGTCTGTATTTTGTTTTACTCTGCTCACGTTATTTATTTCCACTGCGTTTGAATTTGGAACGTGACACACACGTTTCTCAAAAGAAGTCACCCATGGCCTTTAGGCACGCATCTCGCTGAGGAGATGCAGGAAGCACTTATAGATGGAAGATAGTGGGATAGTCGGATGCCTGCCTAAACGCCATGGGCAACTTCTTTTGGGAGATGTGGGTAAAATACTATTCATTAATGCTACTCTTTCTCAAAGAGAAGAAAATAATTACACTGGAAAAACTCTTCAAACATATATTCTTACAAACTAGAAAAGAAATAAAGGGAAAGAAAACAAATCCACAAACAAAAGAAAGAAAACACATCCACAAATCCACCATATATTTTTGTTTGTGGATTTGTGTTTTCTTTCCCTTTATTTCTTTTCTAAGTAACTCCAGTCCACAGTTTCTGGCTTTTTATGCGTATTGGATATATTTACAAAGTAAAAAAAGGGAAGGAAAGATTCCGCGACTTTGACTCGCCTTTCGGTCTCGGCTCGAGTTCAAGCCGCGGAAGTTTGCCTTCCGTTTTCTACTTTGTAAATACTGCTCTTTCTATTTGCTTGTATTCCCTGCCTCCTTCTCACAACACCTACTTGGACTCGTAGGGTTTCATTTGAACACGCCTCGTACTTTGGATCCGAAACTACTTTAACTCGAAGACTGTAATGGAGAATATGATTTTTACTATTTTCTTACTTACAGAAGATTGTTCATGATACCGTAGCCGACTTTATATCTACTCCGTAAGATAATGGGCCGATCCGAATTGATTAATACCTGGCAATGCTGCTTTATCATTGTCTACTGAGGGTGGTCATAAAGTCGCGTATTTTTTTTTCTCTAAAATCGTGACCGGGAAAAAAATAAACACATGTATATTCGATAGAACAATTCAACTTTTATTTCTCTACATATTCTCCAAACCGATTGTGGCAACGATCCCAGCGGTGGACAAGTTTTTCCACGCCCTATCGATAAAGTCGTCCGGTTGAGTGTGGAACCAGTTGCGAACTGCCGATTTCACTTCGTCGTCGTCACGGAAATGTTGACCGACCAGTGACTTCTTCAACGGTCCGAAGATATGGTAGTCACTGGGAGCGAGGTGCGGGCTGTATGATGAGGCAGTGTTTCCCAGTTCCATCGCTTCAACAGGTCAGTGACCCGTTTCGCTGTGTGGGGATGTGGGTTGCCGTGGTCTCCATTGCCAACTCAGGTCTTTTCCTGCTCGAAGAAGATTCCTCAGTGTGCCTCTGTAGCGTTCAGAATTGACAGTGGTATGCGGTGGAAGAAACTCAAAGCAGTATCGGACCACGGCAATCTCAAAAACATGACCTTGCTGGCTGATGGCACAGTTTTGAACTGTTTCGTTGTGGGAGATGAGGTGTGTTTCTAAACCGCCGATTGCATCTTGGTTTCGGGCGTGAAATGGTGGACCCATGATTCATCGCCTGTGATGATTCAATCCAAAAAATCCTGACCCTCCTCCTGGTATCGGGTGAGATGCAGCAAATAAGCATCGAAACGAGCACCTTGATGTTCGGTCGTCAACTGTCGTGGCACCCATCTGCATGACACTTTGCGAAAGCCGAGCTGCTCGTGAACAATGTCGTACGCCGTCCCATATGAAATGTCCAGCGTTGCAGCAATTTCTCTCAAGGTAATCCGCTGGCTCTCCCGCACTTGCGCTTCCACAGCGGCAATATGGCTGTCAGTCATGGATTCTCGCGGCCGAAACATCAGGTCCTCTCGTCCTTCTTTAAAAGCCTTGCATCAACATTGTACTGTTCGGAGCTGCACGATATCACCTCCATACACCGATACAATTTCCTTATGGATATCGACTGGTTTCAGTCCTTTCGCACAAAGAAAACGCATAACACTCCGCCGCTCAAAAGCACTGGACGATGAAATGAGAGCCGCCTTCTTGGTTGGACTGTCACGTCGCTAGTGCTTGGCGGATGCACACGACACTAGCAGGAAACTTTAACAATGAACCAAACTAACTTTATATATCGTAATTTTCTCATACTGCTGTCATTTTTGAGAAAAAAATACGCGACATTATTTTTTGATCACACCTCCTGTTTATAGTATACTGCCGTGCCAAAAATATCCGGACACTTATTTTACTGTGGCTTCAACTTCCATCACTTTTAATATAAAAGAAATGTAACAGAAGCTTATCGCCATTGACATCGTCAGCCAGCATGCGGAAAAAAGTTGTTCGACTTTCAGAGGGGATGCGGTTATTATAGGGTACTACATAAGTGGGCCCAAACGCCTGCTTGTCGGCCGTAACTCATGGCCCGTCATGCCCCCCTTCCTCCCCTTTCATGAGATGGGCTTCTTCGGAAGGCCTAGAAAGAGGAACCCTTTGTCTCAAAGATGAATGCTCTCCGATTGCCATAAGGAGTGTCACCATTGGACTAGTAATGATTGGGTAAAGGGATATGTGGGCCAGTTTTGTGCAACTGGTGTTGGCATTCGACTTATGTCCTAAGATACCAATGGATTTGAAGTGGAATTTTATCTATTTACCAACATAAGTCTCTAGTTATCTCACCTACATATTTGTATGGATTTGGTCTATTAAAAGGTCAAGAAAACCATTCTCCAAGGAAATTAGCACTCTAAGACAGTGGGATTCTAGATAGTATGTATGATTAGAATTCTATTCTTCTTCTTCGGCAGAGTCTTCTCCAGTGGAAATTACGCTACAGGGCTATTGCTGGATTTAATGGACGATATAGAGAAGCTAATCGCTGGTGAAAAATGGGTTTTACGTAAATTATTACTAATCCAGGCTTTACATTTTTAATAAGCATTGATGAAGATGAAATGTTGAAATATGTTGGCTCATCAATCCAAATATGCTTTGCTTAATCCCGACAATTATTTCAATTAATATTAAGAAGCAACATCTGACAAAATATGCTGTCGAACCTCTTCCAAGGAAATCAGATTTATATAAATTGCTATTACTTCAAAGTCGTGAATAACCCTCTGTAGGAGGCGGTAATGATAATAGGATATAATTATTATAGACCTTTAGCTATTCTTATCCTCATTAGAGGGTAAATTATGGCCATCCGATATGCATGCTACATCTATTACTATAGAAATGAATGAATACAGGGCGTTTACAAAATGATTGCAGCAGCTTTGTGAATTTCTTGCAACCTTTATATTTATTACAGAATAACGTATAAATTATCATTGAAGAGGAAAGTTCTCAAAATTTACCTACATTGCGATGAATCAAACATTCATGTGGAATCGCATCTGACGTGATTATCTTTATTTCTTGTCATACACAGGGCAGCATGGTAGCAATAATTCGTCGTCGTATCTCGGGTAATTTTATGGCATAGTTGGAACATAGACAACACCTTGCCCTTAATCAACACCTTTTACTTAAGGTCAGATGATTTGGTTGTAGAAATCCCAGGTTGTTGGCTCATCCAAGACTACCCTAGCCGTGAAAAAGATGTCTATACAGGTAATGCCGGACTTGTTGTGATAATAGGGTGGTGAACTACCTTGTTGAGACACCTAGTTCTTGGAGTCTACATCTGATTACAGGATTCTGAATTTCTGCAGCATTCTGCAGTAATTCCCAATTGCTTCTCTGCAATAGAGCGCTCCAGACCGAGCATAAAAATGCATGCGCATCAAGCCCGATATACAATGATCAACCAAAACATTATGATCGCTCTGTGCAAATGGTATTTAACGGCTGCCTCTATTGACCATTTCAAAGGTGACGCGTCATTTTGTGCGGGTAATGTGGAAGGTCGCTGATTTAAGCGATTTAGGTAAAAGCCAGATTGTGATGGCCCGAAGGCTATGGACGAGCATCTAACCCTTTCATGCCTTCTGTTTTCCCTATCGGAGATGAAGTTTTTCCTTTTAAGTATTCGCTTATTCGTTTGATATGTACGATGATGACGGTAGTGCACTCCGTGCAGTTACCGTTCAGTGCGGTTCAGCGTCTGTGCACGATCTTTAACCGAACGGTCCGTGCGTTTTGACCCACACCAACAGCATGGCGACCCTCGACGACTCCTTTTTAATCACCCAAAAAGTCAAAAATTCGAAATTTTTAAAGTCTTTTCCGCTTCTCAAATTTGTTTTTGATTCTGCATGCACTCCCCTCATCTACTTCAAAACAAAAATTTCGACCATCAACTAAAGTGATGGAATGGTGGAGCTTCTCTGGACTGAAGGTCGCCATTTGCAATTGCAAAATGCTCGAAACGACCCTGCTTCTACCTTCGTACACTTAGATCGTGCACAAACCCCACGAGAGAACATGATAAATACACTCATGCGCGCACTCAGTACAAAAAAATTCACATGATAAATAAACGAATGCGCCTAAAGCCAAAATTGTCCTGCATTGGTTTGAGGAACATGCTGATGAATTACAGTTGATATCCTCGCCTCCTAATTCGCCGGATATAAATCCTATTGAGCACATCTGAAATGTCATGGAACGCCAGCTCAGAGCTCCCAACAAACTTCTCATTATCTAAGGAAATTGCGTGAGCTCTGCTTGCAAGTCTGGTACAATCTTCCCCCGAACACTTTCCAAAGACTTGGAAAATCCAAGCCACGGGTTTCAGCTGTTTTGCGTGCCAAAGGTGGAGCAACAGTATATGACCTTTTGGCTAAGAAGTGCAGTTTTTGAGAGTTTTATTATTCATTGACACTTTCCCCCATCAAAAATAAGGCGGATGTAAAAATTTACGAAACTGGCCTTGTCATTTGTAAGCACCATATACGAGGGGCGATTGATAAATAAGGTCTCCATGGCTGTAACTTTATTTGTTAACCGATTTTCAAAATTCTTTTTGTATCTTATACTCACATTTGTCCTCTATGTAATGCACTATTCACTTTTCGACATAGTCCCCCATCCCTTTCCTCGCATTGCGCCAACGCGTGACTAGTCGGGTGAACTCATCGGAGAGGAATTCTGGAGTTGTTGTCGACACCAGGATTGAATGGCAGCTTTGGACCCTCTTCTGGAGTATGATAACGTCCGCCCGCACTCGAGTCACCACACACCAGAGGCGTTCCAGCGCCTACAGTTCAAAGATGAAAAATTGCAGTTCAAAGATGAAAAATTGCAGTTCAAAAATGAAAGACTTTGCACATTGCGACTTTCACCACTTCCCAAAGAAAAAAAGAGCCCCTTAAGGGATATGAGTTGGTTCTGACGGCAAGGTAAACACTGCCATTCAATCCTGGTGTCGACAACACCTCCGGAATTCCTCTCCGACGGGTTCACCCATCTAGTCACGCGTTGGCGCAATGCTTGGAAAGGAATGGGGACTATGTCGAAAAGTGAATAGTGCATTACATAGAGGACAAATATGAGTATAAGATACAAAAAGAATTTTGAAAATCGGTTAACAAATAAAAATGTTATAGTGGAGACCTTATTTATCAATCGTCCCTCGTATATAATATCAGAACGTTGCATATCAAATGCCGGATTTCGAGGTTGGTTCCGCGCCTTAGCACGATTTCCACGTTTAGTAGCAAGTACCCATAAAAAAAGTGGTATATTCCCAGAGATAAACCTATCAGCGACCAGCTGCCTGAAATTTGCATGTCTGCGATGATATTTAATAGCGTTTGAACCCAAGCGAAGATAGTCATGACTTCATACGAATTATGTGTGATAATGCATTACGAGTTCAGGATGAATCACACTGCATCCAACGCCTCTCGAAACATCAATACGGTATTCGATGTAGGCACCATAAACGAACGTACTATCCAACGTTGGTTCCGAAAATTCCGGGCGGGAGTGACGGACCTGGCAAATGAGCCACGTGGCAGACCGCCCAACGTGTTGAATGACGCTGATCTGAAGCGATCTGTTGAAGAGGGCCCGTCAAAAACTGATCGGGACCTTGCAGGGGATATGCTGTATCAGCGTCAACTGTCAGTAGACACCTAAGGACCATCGGCAAGGTGAAAAAGCAGGACAAATGGGTCCCACATGAACTTAAGGAAAACCAAAAAGAGCATCGGTTGGAGGTGTGTACGGGGATTCTTGATCGCATTGTCACCTGCGACGAGAAGTGGCTCTTATACGACAACAGGAAACGGTCAGCAAAGTAGCTGGATGCTGATGAAATCCCGCGACATCCCTAAAAACCCATTGCACCCCAGAAAGCTCATGGTTACAGTTTGGTGGAACATCCGCGGTGTAGTGCATTACAGCTTCCTGCAACAGGGGGAGACGATCACCGCTGCGACCTACTGTCGTAAACTACATCGTATGCACACAAAACTGTGTCAGCAACAACCTGCACTTGTGCATCGCAAAGGCGTCCTTTGCTGCATGACAACGGGCGTCTGCACGTTGCACGAACGACCGTGCAGGCGCTACAGGCTCTGGGCTACGAGGTGCTTCCATACTCCCCGTACTCTTCGGACCTCTCCCCAACCGAGTACCATCTTTTCCAGAGCCTGGACAATTTTCTCCGGAGGAAACCATTCCTAAACCAAGCAGACTTTGAAAACGCATTCCAGGAGTTTATTGAGTTCCGTGGCCATGGATTCTATCGGAGAGGGCTCGAGAAGCTGCCAAATCGTTGGCAACAATGTTTGGATTGCAATGGGGGTTATTTCGAATAGCACGTGTAAAGGCGTCCTTGCTAGAGGGCCATTAAACATGCCCTCTGCAATCCGACATTTGATATGCAACGACCTGATAACAGGTTGTAAAGTTAACGGGTACATTCTTTTAATCTTAATGTGAATTAGAAGAGTTCTATTCTAAATTATGAATTATGAGAGGATATAGTAAGTTGTCAGTTAGGTGCGCCAAAATACCATTTTAAGAGTTAAAAATGAGTAAATGAAAACTATAAGATGCATAACAAATAAGAAATCATTGACTTGAAGTAGGGGACAGTTGTATAAGTTGGGAGATTTTCAAGAAAATAGTTTTTGTAACCACACGGCATTTTAAAAAAAAAAGACACTAATTTTATGAATCATCAACAGAAGCTTTTTTAACAAAATACATGAAAAATTATGGGTGCTCAATACCAAATGAATCTTAGGTTTTCATAATGGTAACAATGTCCCATCTTATGGAAACAGGAGCTTAAGACGGGAATAAGCATTACTCTATAAAAATCAACCTACTTGTCTTACGTTGATTTTTGATATCAACTTTTGACTTTTAGTTGCTACGTGCCTCATAAATAAAAGGGATATTATCCGTGGTTATGCAGGTTTCTTGTGGCCATTCTTTGCAATGGATACACTGGAGCCAGCCACAAGTGGATACCATTCTGTTGTGGCAAGTTTGTTAGCGTCTTTTGTGAAAACTTTATTAGTTTCTTCTCTTGTTCCTTGAGAAAATACTGTCCCATCTTAGGAAAATGATAACTTTGAACATCGTCTCGCACTATAGAAAATCTAACGGCGGCACGAAGCACATGGTTCTATGAAAATAACCCATTGATATACTATTCAAAAATAGGATATTCATAGTTGTCCTATAATGTTTCTATCTTTTGACAATTAGCACGAAATATTGGTGACACATTTTACTTAGATGTGAATAAAACTTGCCGGATTTTTGTGGGAAATTGGCTACAGCCTCCTTCGACGACGTGCTGAAAACCAACAGCAACTGGCACCAAAAATTGTTTAAATTTTTTTAAATCTGTTTGTCCCAACTTATGACTTATACCAACCTATGCAACTCTCCCTACATATAAATTTTAGCTGACTGGGAGATGTAAAGAGATAAGTGGGAGTTTCTAAGTAGCAAGACAGTCTTTGAATTTTAGAGAACGTTTAAGGGGGAAAAAACTAGATTTGGTATGAGAAATAACTGACATTAAGATTACATTTTATTTTTGATAAAAACTCATCTTACCGTTTACCACATGTGGTGTTCTTTGTATGGTTGCCGTTAAATAAAGGATCGACGCCAACTTTTTTCATCTTGCTCCATGGATTCATGTTATTTTGTTCAGCAATGACTGATGTGTCATTTATCAGTCCATAGTCGGCAAAATCTTCGGCAGTCATGTTGACGGTCCAGTCGTTCATCTCATCGGGATGTCGGCTATTCTCTTCCGTGTTCATGTAGGCGTCGTTCATCATATAAGAACCGACAGCGCCATCGTTGAAAAATTCCTTCGTTGCGGTTGTTTCGGGTAATGGAAACCCATAAGGCATATAGCCAATTTGTTCTCTACTTCTGTTGATACTGTCAGCATTCGAAACAACCGTTGACATTAGTTCGTTGCTGTTCATACTAGATACTGGAGGTGGTAATCCGACTGCCACAAAATCCTCATAACAATCGGGATAGCTCCATTGTTCGGGTGCGTGTTGAATGGGCGGCGGCTGCTGGAAATTCAACATTGAGGCCCAAGGATCTGTATTCATGTCCAAAACATTAGAATTGTGTATTTCAGTCTTTTGCGATTTGGAGCCTCGACATTTTCCAGTCTTATTGCCACCTCCTCTTCCTCGTCGCACTCGTTGTCGCACAGCAACATTCTGTGTTTGATTTTGCTTTTGCTGGTTATTGTTCGGCTTTTTCTTCCAACGCTTGTAGACGGATAGCTTTTTTCCCGACACGGAAGAAGTCTCCGGATACGAACACGAACTGAACGGTGAAGTTAATGTCTGCGTTTCTATTTGATTACTTTCCTGTACTCCACTTGTAGTGTCTGCTAAGGACGCATCACCTCCTTCAATGGGTTTCGTGATATTGTTTTTATTTATATCTAACTTAAGGTTTATGTCGCCACGGGATTTCTGCCGTTTGATAGACTTGGGCCGTTCTCTTTTCACCCCAGTGTTGATTCGAATATGGCGTTTTTGCTTGCAATTGTAACCCTTAACTCGTCTTCCCTCGGCATTCTCCTTGTCTGTATCATCGTCATCATCGCCTTCATTTGTGTCATCGTCATCATCATCATCGTCGTCGTCATCGTCATCATCGTCGTCGTCGTCATCATCATCATCATCATCATCATCCTCCTCCGACCCTATGTTTAACATTTTTCTCCAGTTACGAATTCTACTTCTATTAGATGATTTGTAAGACCTAGGCTTGTTTTCTCTGGTGAAATTCACGTGAGAATGATTGGCATTTGAGATCTTCATATGATCCTGAGGGGTCGGAGGTTTAGAATAAGCGTGTTCCAAAATTATGGCGTTTTCAATGCTATTAGCAATAAAGTTGCTGTTGCTTTCTTTGGGGGAGGGCGTGTTCATTTTCGATGAGTCACTGAAAGAAATTTCCGTTGAAGTAAACGTCATGCTACTCGAATGCTTGTGTTTGAGAAAAGTGTAATCGCGGTCGATTCCAGCGATGCGTTGACTCCGTCTAAGATGTCCTTGGAAAACCGCTGCCATCTTAGGGGTGTTGGCTTCCGTAGTCCTAATCTCTCGACAGTTGTTTCCTTTGTCGGAGTTAGAGCTTGGAGAGCAAATTGGGACCGTTGCTGCTTGCTTTGACGAAGAGCTACTTTCGTCTAGAAGCGGCGATTTTTCTTGGAATGGAAATGGAGTGATGGACATGGTAGGGCTGCTTGTGCCAGAAGACAGACTTGACGTTCCACCTGGTGAGAGGCTGTTCTGCTGCCATTGAGCGGCCCGCTGTGATCGCGTGCGGGCATTCAACGAATCGGCATCCAAAATATCTTTTTCAGTAATAATGCTGCTCTCGAGAAGGGCGCGCAGCTCCTTAAAAGGTCGGATGGGTCCCGTCCGTTTGTTGGTGCGTCTTCCTTTCTTGTTCCCCTTATGGCGAGGACGTAGTGTGCGCCTGGATTGCTTTATGGATCGCTGAATCATTCGTGTCTTTTCTTCTTTGGATGTCATAACGTTGAATGGGTGGCGATGCTAACAACATGTGAATTATTTCCTTTGCACTCGAATAAGAAGACACTGGAATAAGCAAAGTTTAAAAAGAAATTTAAAAAAGATCGAGCTTTTTTATTCATTACAAATGCATCCATTTTTAATAAAATTAACAAGCATTCTCTCCCGCCACGAAAGTAAAAGAAAACTGGTGCTTGCGTAAATGAAAAAAAAAAACTAACTCGTTTACCCACTCAAAAACGGAAAGGACGGATCCCAGGAATAAGTAATACCCCGTTTCTTATTCGTTCCTAATTGGTTGAACGAGGTTTTTTTTCACTTACGTGTGCGCCAGTTTCCTTTTGCTTTCGTGCCGGGCACTATAGATAAAGCAGAATTTAAGAATTTAAAGGAGTGAAATTCGGCATGCAGATTGCTCATTGCAGTTCCAGTGAGGTCGGAACTTTGAGGGCAGCAGTCACATCGTTTTTAGAACTATTAACGTTTTTAAATGGCAACATACGGCATGTGATATGACAAAAAACATACGAAGAGCTCTTTTTCATTTTCTAAACACTATGTTCGAAAAAATTAATTAAAAATTTCGAAAAAAAAAAGATAAAAATAGATGAACTCAGTTGTTCCGCTACTTTCCTAAACCCTCCTTGGAGGGGGGGGGGGTAATTTCTTGTTTATTACGAGTTATTTACTTTAATAATATTAAAAGTCTTAATAGTATCAAAGCACAGAGCAACAATAGGGGATTTTCCGGAGACGTTTGTAAATGGGGACTTCGCATTTCTTAATTTTCCCATTCAAACCTACGTAATGAGAATTCAGTGTAGTCACAGTCAAGAGAGACGATTGTTTCTCTTGACTGTGATTTAGTTTCCCATTTAAAATTCGATCATCACGCCGTATGTTTCAATGTCAGCACATCTACTAAGACAATTCCTAAGTGACGTCAACTTGCCGTAAGGGATTGTTATTATATGATATCATACTACTAAAACCCGAATGTGCCTCCATTTCTTTCCTTCCCTTCCCTGAATAACAATATTAAAATAAGAATTCTTGTTCTCCCTGACGATTTCGGCATAATTTAGCGTCACAGTATCGAAAGCAGGATGACATTCAATTCACGAAGGCATTTCTCGTAAATGGATATGACAGAAACAAGCTTCGACGATACGAAAGTGCAAGGTTTACCTCGATGTTTGATCTATCGTATCAATTTACGAGCAATTCTTTTCCTGTATTTAATATCATCGCGTGTTCGATACTGTGACGCTAAATTAAGCCGAAATCGTCCGGGAGTTTTGCACTGGAACGCAAAGTATACTGAATCCAGGGACAGTTAAGAAAGACGGTTCGACGGTTGCAACACGTGTGTTTTGAAAAAGCGAAACATTCAAACCGAAACTAACGCAGCGCCGTCTGAGATAATAATAGCACATCTTCAAAACCGAAAGTATTACACGCTTTTTTTAGCTATTACCAGAGGTGAATTCAGGAAGGTAGCCGGCTCGCTATGGCTAGAGGTATCGCGTCCTAGCCGTCACGTGATAAGCTGCGATCTGCCGTAGCGTATTTGAACGATCTAGGGCCCACTGCTAGACTAGGGCCTAGTCATCGAAGATCGAAATCGAAGAGAAACAAGGGGCGCGTTCGACATGTCACAGCCCACATGTTATCTAGTGGGCTGTGGACATGTGCACACTAAACGCACCTAGTGACATCACTTAGTGCGAGCGGTGAAAAAAGTGTAGTGCATTTTGTGTGGGTCATGAAAAACAGGAAAGAGCACGAAAGTGGGATGTTCACCTCACCCGTGCTACCATGAATAGTATGCCTACTGCTGAAAATAAAACCCATTATAACATATGCATTCATTCAACACGCCGAAATCGATCATTACACAGGTAGATTTCAATGTCAGTTTAAACGATATGCAGAATTCAATTATTTTTATACCTGTTGGCTCTTTAATGGTAACTAAAACTCCGAACTATCTATCGCTACATTTCAAGCTCTAGGGCAGCGCCATCTTGCAACACACTAAACGACTCTGCTCCTAACCTAGGGTCATTTGGTGCACGCACGAAACGCCCGGTAGTGCGCGATGTCGAACGCGCACATGAAGGGATGAAAAAAGGGTGAAAATGGGAAAGAATAAAAAATTTCCTCTTTATTTTGATTAATTTCTGTTGGAAGCTCTAATTGTTCATTAATTCAATAATAAAATCAACAACAAGTTAAATATTTCAAAATAAAAGTTAAACATTCTATTAGTTATACAGAAGTAAGAAAATATTCAGCACTACAATCTCTCCTTGACTTAGCCGTACATATCTCGTCGCTGTTGTGTAAAATAAATTCGTGTCCGTTGATAATGAATCGTGTTTCGATCATAGTTTCATGAACGTTTGCGTCAGTGGGCGCAGCCATCTTGAAAATGACCAACGAAGCCAACTTTTAAGAAGCTCGCTTAAAAACCTAGCCGGCTACGGGCGGACGGAGCTAGCCAAGCCTAGCGAACGCGTTCAGGGAAAAGGCTAGGCTAGCTCACCTACCCGTAGCGAGCCGGCTACCTTCCTGAATTCACCTCAGGTCTCCTTTTACAAACGTCTCTGGGATTTTCATATTGGATTCTGACGTCATCGATAAATAACCCGAGGCCAATGAGAGACAGGCCAGGCAACACCACCTAAACAGAAAGCCTATGCTCTGAAAATTCATACATTGTTACATCATAAAAAGGCATTGTTAATCGTATTTCTACCAATAATAAGCCCTAAATTATGACTTATTATGATCATGAAACATTGTATAAATTTTCAGTGCACAGGCTTTCTTTCTAAAAGTTGGGCCGGGCACGCAAAAGTCATCCGACCATCGGGGTCTAAAGCAACAATTTAGCCTTCATTGACTCCATCTTGGATTTTAACAATGTTTTTGGTTTGTTGGAAACAATGAATGGATTGTTGCTCAGACCGATGATCAGGTGACTTTTGATTGCCATGGCCAACACCTAGACAGAAGGCCTGATAACGGAAACGTCATACGTTGTTACATCATTAGTCGACCAAATATTGGGCTTATTATTGGTAGAAATATGATTAACAATGGTCGACTAATGATGATGTAACAATGTATGACGTTTCCATTATCAGGCCTTCTGTCTAGGTGGTGTTGCCCTGGCTCGAGGCCTATGAGAGAGACAGGCCCTGAAACTCAAAAGTCACCTGACCAACTTAGTCCAAGTAACAATGTTTCCATCTTGGATTTTAATAATCAGTATTTTTTCATTTGTTGGAAACAAGGGTTACATGGTCGGACTAAGATGGCCAGATGACTTGAGTTTCAGGGACTGTCTCTCTCATTGGCCTCGGCCCTGGCCAACACTACCTTGACAGAAGGCCTGCGCACAGAAACTGTATGCATTGTTACATCATTATCAAACGGCCAAATTTAGGGCTTATTTTGATTACGATTAACAATAGCCGCTATAGTGTGATGTAATAATGTATGACGTTTCTGTGCGTCGGCCTTCTGTCTAGGTGGTCTTGCCCTGGCCCAACCAACACCACCTAAAGAGAAGGCCTGCGCACAAAAATTTCGTATATGATTATGTGAAACTAGCAGAGGCCCGGTATAATTACAGTTGTAGGTGAACTTAAGAAGTTAAATTATAAATTCAATGGTTAAATGATAAACTCAATCAATACAACACAGAGCGAAGGGCCTATCCATTCTACGAAAAATCCGAAAAACAGGAATACTAGCTGATATATCGGGACTTTATTTAACCTCTTGTTGACCTGCCTCAGATTAAAATGATATCCATCTTCACCGCCGGGGAACATCACTGGATACTTTAGACTCAAGTTTTTCTTGCCCTTGACGTAGAAGCTCTTATACACTCTTGCTCTATTCGAAACTCCCGTTCATGGTTTGTTAATTGAAACTTCAATTAATAAACCATGCTCCCGTTGTTCAGATGTTTCCAATGCCCGTATAGCCTTTTCTGTTTTAGCTGCAGAGTTTCTATGACCAATACTCGTTCTTTCTCTTTCCTTTCCAGACACATAAATTTTTGTCAGTCGTCTGGATGTTTGATAGAGAGCTCAAGGGAGACACGTGTGACTCCTTTGCCTCCTCATAGACGTTGCCTTATTTATGTTCTGTCACTGCATCATCATTTTATGCTCATTATTAATAATTCCTGGAAACGAACGTTCAATCATCGCATTATTCGCATCTCAGTTTCCAAAAAATTCACATTCACAAGAATATTTTTATGAAATGTTTGGATCTGCTATGCTACCAAATAAGCTAGGTGATAACCCCGGCGTGGCTCGAACTCTGTTTTTTTTTTCATTAAATTTTGCAATATCTTACAAATAAACACATGAAAACGCTTAGAATTAATACAGTAAAAATTCATAATGAAAATTCGAAAAAAAAATTTTTTTAATGCTCACGCAGAATGGACCTCTCCAAGTATGCCACTGCTAGCCTAAATAATTTCTTAGTCACTTTAGATGTACACTTGATGTTTTTGCAATTCCCACTCTGCTCTCGATGTCTTGAAGCAAAACTTGGCCATTCATCACTTTGTGTAGTCTAGCGGTCGTCGAATCTTCTATTGAAATGCTTACGATTTACTCAATACAGCACGGAGCTAAAGGACTCCTTCCTCTGTCATCTTTCCACTCTTTCTCAATAGTCTGCTAACTCTCCATTATCTCCAGTTACTGATCATTTTTAAAGATTTTCAAGATATTTCTTATTAACTAGATTTCCACCCGTCGCATGACGGGTGTCAACCGTACAGGTTGAAGGGTAAAGAAATGAAAGTGGAGCATCAATGGTGTTCAAAACTTACATTCTGCAACAATATAGCAAGAATAAATTGGCAACAATATAGCAATAAAGAATATATAGGCTAGTGTTCATCTGCATAAAAATAAATTGGACAAGCGCGAGTCGGACTGTGTGGCACTGTTCTCGATTTCGGCTTTTATAGACATATAATCTATAATAGTTTAAGTGTCGAAATTTATAAAATAAGCGCTTTGAACAATAAATTAAACTAGCGCACTTCTTAGATATTTTACTTTGTAATTTGAACAAGTGCGCTTTTAACTAAAAAGTTTTCAAATATTAAATTAAGAGATCACCTGAAGAAAGATTTTATGTTTGGCGTTGCGCAAGTCCAACTCACACTTGGCCAGTTTTTCATTATTTGTTGTAATATTTTAGAGTTTGAATACAATCATGCAAAGTTTGACGCTTGTATGTATAACCGTTTTTACGCTAGAACAAAGAAAAAACAACAAAAAAACGCTTTACATTTTTTATTGTTTGTTAGACAATCTGTCATAATAACACATACTCTGTGAAAATTTCAACTGGCTACCTATTCCCGTTCAAAAGATACTGCCCTTGAGAGTATTATCTTACCACACAACAATCCCTGACTTTGGACAGACCAAGAGAATTATTATTTTTTTCAGTTTATTTATTTAATTAAATAACAATGACGGAGTATTGTCTTGCTACAATAATCCTTGGCTTCGGACGGATTATTGTAACTTTCTTTGTTGGTCTCGGACGGCCGGACGGACAAGAGAATTATAGTATTAGATATGCCCTGCCATCATTATGAATATCGATTTCTTATCGATAATTAATATTTTTTCGAGATCTAAGGTAGACAGTGACGGTCAAGTATGCAAAATTTCATCAAGATCGGAATAAAACTGTAGATTCGTATAAGAAACATACCCACAAACATTCTTCTATATACAGGGTGTCCTATGTAACCTGTACAAACGAAGGTCTGTGGACACCAATACCTATCGATTGGACCCCATGTATGTTCCGCGATTTTTTGTAGTTTTCGAGATATGAATTTTTTTGTTTTATTTTCGGATTTTTTTAAATTTTAGACGGTTTTAGCTATAACTTTTTCTGTGAAGTGATTCTTTGAGATTTTCTTTGTTAGTATTATGGCTAGCATGTGTGTTCGTCTGTAACAACACTAAACACCAAAATTCTAACTACTACTAGCTCAGATTTTGATCACAAAATTAAAATTTCTGTTTGAGAGAAATTGTTACTTGATTTCAACTTAAAAAAAAATTTACTTAACCCTGACTGAATAACTTCCAGATAATTTTAAAAACTTAATGGGTTCCTTAGCTCTCAAAATAACACAAAAAAGTTGGTACTTTATACGGCAATTTTACGCGAAAACGGAGTTTAAAGTTGATGCAGTCGAAAATAGTGAAATTAGGAATGTTAGATAAAAAGATGTAAAATAACGTATTTACAAAAAATTTTACTCACAAGTACAACTTTTATTTAAAGCACAATTTAGGTAAACAATGAGATAGGGTCTCGGGCGCAGGCAAGTGGTTACGATGCAAGGAGCAGGTAGTGTTGAAAAGAGACACCAATAGGAATGACAAAAGCACGGCCTACGTTTCTCTCTCTAGGAACGCGCTTTTTTCTTTCGTCATCATCAGTCGTTTATCGCCTACTCTTGCGCTCGCTCGTACGTTACTGTGTATTATTGGATCAAGTGTACTTGGCTTGTGTTTTGGACGTTGATTGCATACTGATTTGGACATTTTAATTCCCTGGAACAACAACTCGGCACGTTTACTGGACTTTGATATTGTGCGTTGTTACTGTGGCGTACTCCCAATGGGATTATGCAGAAATACATTATTATTACGGCTACGCACGAGAAAATACTGGGCTTGTTGCGAGATTGTACCGGGGCATGTTGATATGCAGAGGAGGGCGCCAACCAGTCACTTATCCCGACCGACATGTTTTTCTTCGCGTGCACAATTCCTACATGGAAGGCCGCTTACCCGGAATGAGCGGTCGACAATCTGTTGAAGGTGAATCGATAGATCCTGACCGCGTTGACTTTGTTTTGGAAGAAGTTGCAAGAGATCCCTCTACGAGTACGAGAGTAATTCAACGACGCACAGGTAAATAATAATAATAATTGTTTAAAGGGTCTTTACGTGTTGGCTTCGGCCCCACGCACGCCTTCCAAAGGTCCGAAACATAATTGCCCGAGACTTCTAAAGGTAGACAACAATAATAATAAAAAATACTTGTGTGTGTGTTAACTTTTTGTCCTTCTTTCACAGGAATCCCTCGCATTACAGTGCACAGAATACTGCGCAATGAAGGATATCACCCGTATCACATACGGTACGTGCAAGATTTAATTGCACCAGACTACGAACGCCGAATTGAATTTTGTCAAGAGATGTTAGGAAGAAACAACGAAGACCCCGAGTTTTTCGACCGAATTGTATGGACAGACGAATCAACATTCACCCGCAACGGAATATTTAATATGCACAACTACCATTCCTGGGCGACCGAAAATCCAAAACTGGTTCGGCGTCACAATTTTCAACACCAATTTAGTGTGAATTTGTGGACGGGCGTTGTTGGCAGAGAACTGATTGGCCCAAAAGAAATGAAGGGAAGATTAAATGATGAAAATTATTTAAATTTTTTACAAAATGATTTTGTGGAGGCCATGGCAGATTCGGATGTCACTTTATCAACACGCCAGAACATGATATTTCAGTGCGACGGTGCCCCTTGCCACTTTGCAAGAGAGGTTAGAGGCCATTTGAACGAGCATTTCCCAGAGAGGTGGATTGGCCGTAATGCACCAATCGCCTGGCCTCCGGAGGTCCCTGACCCAAACCCCATAGATTTTTTTATCTGGGGATGCTATAAGGAATTGGTGCACCATCACGAATTCTCGAGTTTTGAGGAGTTAAAAACTAATTTTGAATGAAGCTCAAGAATAAATACGACAAAAAACCCAAGCCTTCCGAGATTTGCGCGGTATTTTTTTGCGTCGGTGCCGTCTGTGCATTGCGGCAGGTGTCAGGCACTTTGAACATTTATTGTGAAAACAGTAATAAATAAATGATTTCTTAAGATTATTTCTGTTGTTTTGTTTAGCACAATGTGAAAAAATAATTATGACTTGAATTTAAATACGTTATTTTACATCTTTTTATCTAGCATTCCTAATTTCACTATTTTCGACTGTATCAACTTTAAACTCCGTTTTCACCAACTTTTTTGTGTTATTTTGAGAGCTAAGGAACTCAAAGTTTTTAAACTTATCAGGAAGTTATTCAGTCAGAGTTAAGTAATTTTTTTTCAAGTTGAAATCAAGTAACGATTTCTCTCAAACAGAAATTTTAATTTTGTGATCAAAATCTGAGCTAGTAGTAGTTAGAATTTTGGTGTTTAGTGTTGTTACAGACGAACACACATGCTAGCCATAATACTAACAAAGAAAATCTCAAAGAATCACTTCACAGAAAAAGTTATAGCTAAAACCGTCCAAAATTTAAAAAAATCTGAAAATAAAATAAAAAAATTCATATCTCGAAAACTACTAAAAAATTGCGGAACTTACATGGGGTCCAATCGATAGGTATTGGTGTCCCAGACCACAGATCTTCGCTGGTACAGGTTACATGGGACACCCTATATATAGGCTGGACCAATAAAAACTCGCCACTGAAAATTTCTTAGTCCAATGGAAACGGTCCATAAAGGGGTGAGCGATTCTAGAAGGAAGAATAGATTAATTTACTAAATAATTTTTTTAATCTAGTGATATAATGGGAATTATTCGTGATTTGTTACTGCAGTTTACTGCACCAGCAGCACGGCATTTAAGAAGAAATTGAAAGTTAACAGCGTTTAACAAGTATGCATTCGTACAGAGGCACATAGAAAATAACTACACGAAAGGCAACAAAATGGCGATCGAAGGGTCACGTGCGACCGACCAACCAATGAGCTTGCATTCCTGGTGGCATACGTTCGGGGAAAAGAATGTCCGTACTCTATTATAGTGCTCTACTTAGCGCTGTTCTGGAGCAGCACCTTTCGAGAGCTTTTCTCTCTGAGCTTGTTTTCAATGCCCGTTTTGGCTTCAGCAATGTGTTGCAATACCGTTCAGCGTTAACTGTTTCACCCCGTTGTAACCAGTCAAGGACTATGGGTCTTTCTTCGTCGAAAAAGAAACTGAGCATCACTTTTCCGGCCTTCATGGCAGAGTGAGCTGTTTTGGGACGTAGCCGGAATGACGCTACATCTGTCGAAAAGCATATTTACCAACTTCGATTGGGCAGTGAAAGTCTCTTTTTCATTTGGGCACACCAGATAAATCGTCTGTAGAAGCATGAAATCCTTTCGAGGAAGCGCAAATTGCCATTTCAAGAGTCTTTCTTCATTGGGAGAAATTTTAAAAAGATTACTTTTATCTTTGCCACAGTTCTGGTCAAATTTACATCCAATTACTACAACACTTGATAAGCATTCTAAGAAAATACTTGAAAGTATACTAAGAAAATTATCAGGAGAAATGTGCACTGACGAAGGTCTCCATTAAATATAAACTAAATTCTTGATGGCAATGGACTATTTTGACGTCGAAGCCATCTGGTGAGAGCAGGTTTTCTGAGGCCTACGAGATAACAAGGCCTGGAAGCGGAAATGTCACCTGACTATCGGGGTGCTAGCAACAATTCGACTTCATTGTCTCCATCTTGGATATTAACAATCAGCGTTTCCCCGTTTGTTGGAAACAATGAAGTTGGATTGTTTCTAGCACCTCCATGATCAGGTGACTTTTCCGCTTCAAGGCCTTATTATCTCGTTGCTCGAGTTTTTCCAAATTACGTTTTTAACAATGGACAGCAATGGAGTTGACCAATCCAATGACGTATATTAAAGGTAGACTCCGAATCTTATTTTTAACATCGCCACCAAAGTGAACGCAATTGAAGCCAATGACAGTTCCGGGCAGGAGTGAGCCTGAAATATTTAGCTGTCTGGCTGCTTTGCTTTTGACGATTTTGGGTCCAAGTGATAATTAATTCAAAACCATTCCTCAAAGTTGTTCCGCGTACAACTGTGCCAATAGACACGAAAAAGATCAGGAATCACTTACCACAAGCAGAAGTCAAAAATGCGTAACTGAAATGAAAATATATAGCTGAAAAATGATCGAAACGAAATTGAAACCATGATCGAAAAACTGTTTATAAACTATAATAAAATACTTCAAATACAAAGTTAACGAAAAGATAAACTTATCATTCGACGCGTGAAAGAATTATTAATGTTAGTTTGGTTGGTTTATTAGAATTTTTAGCGTCGACTACTAAGGTCATTTTGCGCCTTTTACACAAGTTATATCTGTACGCAGCCCGGACAAACAGAAACATCCATGCCCACGGCGGGATTCGAACCCATGACCAGGTGAACTCGAGAACTAGAAAGCTACGCCCTAGCCCTCTCGGCCACTTGGCCGGCAGAAAGACAAGGCCTCGGAGCTGAAAGTGATATGACCAACTTGGGGTAATCAACAATGTAACCTTCATTGTTTTTAATAAACGAAAAAACACTGATTGTTGCCCTCGTGTATAACCTCGGCCTCTTAGAAATTACAGGCCTGAACCAACGCCTCCTAAAGATAAGGCCTGAGCGCGAAAACGTCTTACATTGTTACATCATCATCCAAAGATACGTTTAATTGCATTTCAGGGCTTATTATTGGTAGTAATACGATTAAACGCATCTTCGGATGATGATGTAACAATGTATGATGTTTTCGCGCTCAGACCTTATCTTTAGGAGGCGTTGCCTGAACATGGAAAAGATAAAACATTGTTACGTCGTTCTGGTAGTGCGCGAGGCTAACCAGAAATAGAGGCTCCGGCACTGAAGAGTCACCTGACCAAGATAGGTCGATTAACAATCCAACCTTCATTGTTTCCAATAAAGGAAAAAACACTAATTGTTAAAATACAAGATGGGAACAATGAAGGTTGGATTGTTAATAGACCAATCTTGGTCAGGTGACTTTTCAGTGCCGGAGCCTGTCATTCTCGTTAGCCTCGGGTAGTGCAAGGCCTACGAGATAAGGCCTGGAAGCGAAAAAGTCACCTGACTGTCGGGGTGCTAGCAACAATCCAACCTTCATTGTTTTCGTCTTGGGTGTTAACAATAAATGTTTTTCCATTTGTTGGAAACAATGAAGGTTGGATTGCTGCTAGCACCCCGATGGTCAGGTGACTTTTCCGCTTCCAGGCCTTGTTATCTCGTTGGCCTCGGATAGTGCCATAGCCGACGAAAAAGACAGGCCGGGGCACTAAAAAGTCACATGATCAAAGTAGCTCCCAAGAGCAGAAAGCAGCTCCTTCCCGTTCCCGAAATTACAGCCTTAAACACAACTGCCTCCATGATAAAAAGTAATCGTCTAGTCGTTCCTGGTTACTTGAATTTCTGGAACGCTTTTTGCTCATTAGGTAAGCGATCTAGAAGTTGTATTGATATCAGTGGTTAGGACGAAGCTAATGATGTTATCTGTAATTTAACTATTATCCAATGTCTAACTGTATGGAGTCTCCACAATAAAATTGGCCATCGCGATTTCTTCCGTCGTTTCCCACACACACACAATTTTGACGATTTATATGCGGATTCGATATCGCTTCGGCACACTTTCGTCCACCATTTTGTTTTGACTCAGAAAAACGGAAGAGCGCAAATAAACGAATAAATAAGTAGCTCCATTCTTCCGCTACTTAATAAACGACAACTTGTGTCTTTTTCGTTTATTTCGTTTCTACCTTCGTTTAAATAATTGATGAAAATAGGAAAGAAAATTCCACAGCCTGGGCTCGAAACAGGAACCTTCTGCTCACTGTGCAGACGCGCCAACTAATTGCGCCGCTGTGGACATGGAGGCATTAACGCTATCTACATGTCCTTAGGGCTGTTTGGAGCAGTACCCAGTTCGCAGACTGGGAATATCTTTCCTACTGGCTTTATTATTCGTCTGAAAGTAAGTAAAGAATGATCTTTACTGGCTGTGGAATTTTCTGTCCTATTTCCATCAATTATTTAAACATCTGAGGTTTGGCGTGAGAAAAATTCTCTTTAGATCATTCTTTACTTACTTTCAGGCGAATTTCGTTTATTTGGCCATCATAAACGGTTTTTAAACAGTTTATTTTGAACCGTGAAACCAGCCAGTGTTTCTTCGTTTGTTGGAAACAATGAATTTGGATTTTTTATTTTTTTATTTTTCATTTATTGTAATCCAATACGTCCATCCAGACCCTGTATGGCCTGAGGCCGACGAGTTGGGTCCCTGGATGGACCTGGATTAACGATTGCTGTATGATGGTCACAGCAGTCGGGTGGGGTGTGAAGATCGTGAGTCACTGATGAGTCACCCATTTGCTCAGATTACTGTGATCAAGTGATTTTTGAGTGCCCAGGCCCGTCTTTCTCGTCGGCTACGGGTGGTGCTATTACCAACGCCAACTATAGAGAAGGCCTGTTCACTGAAGTGTCATACATTTGTTACATCAAATGGCTCTTTAGGTGGTGTTGGTTGGGCCAGGGCAAGACCACCTAGACAGAAGGCCTGCGCACAAAAACGTCATACATTGTTACATCACACTAAAGCGGCTATTGTTAATCGTATTTCCCTAAATTTAGCAGTTTGATGATGTAACAATGTATGACGTTTCTATGTGCAGGCCTTCTGTCTAGGTGGTGTTGGCTCAGGCCTTATCTTTAGGAAGTGTTGCCTTAGTGCGATCTATGCGGCACCTGGCGCGATCTGTTTTCCTTAGCTTTTCGAAACAATGGAAAATGGCCGAAGCTCGATGACCATGAATATCTATAGACCGTGGTAGAAATAAGTTAACAATAGCCGCTTGATGATGATGTAACAATGTATATGTTTATCTATATGTTTATTTTAATGAGTACTCCATAATCGAATCTTATACAATTCTGATCCCAACAGCAAAAAAAAAAACTTAAAAAATGAATAACAATACAATTAAAAACTCCCTACCCCATCCCTGTAATGTAAACAACCCACCCGAAATATTTAATCCTTGATCTACATTATTTCCAATAATATGGACCAAGACATAATATTCTTAAAAATTACAGGATTTTACATTTGAACAACATGTTCACGAAGATTCAACCATGAACATTAGCATTCCAAAAAGACAGCATCATACGTCGGCTATCACTGATAATTTAGTGAAAGTTCATTAGTCCATGAGTAAGAAATCCTGATATATAAAAATTAGCCCAATTTACTTGTTCCTCTAACGTTTTCGAGTGTATTTTTTCACTCATCTTCAGGAGGATGGCAATGGCAAATGAGGAGTGATACCAAACAAGAACAGAAAAAATTAAACTTGTAAAACAGGAAGTCACGTTTTATTTATTTATTTTTTTTTTACATAATATACATATTATATACTAAAACTCTTGCGTGTATTTATTTATTTATCTGTAATTCTATCTCCTCCTAGACGGTTTGAGCTAGCGATTTGAAATTTTCAGGGCAGGCTTATCAATAAAGGACCTGCTCTATCGCCAAAAATCAGCCCCCTACGACCCCCCCCCCCTTCCCCACTTTCTGGGGTTTTCATTTAAAATTATCTGCTTTTGCTTTGTAATTCCCCTCAACAGATGGCGCGGGCGGGCGAAGTCGCGGGTAACAATTAGTTTACAAATAAACGTTGGGAAAAAAATCTAGTATATTTTAATGAGTACTCCATAATCGAATCTTACACTATTCGGATCCCAACCGCAAAAGAAAACTTAAAAAATGAATAATAATACAATAGCTTATTTTTTTCCCAACGTTTATTTGTAAATATGTATCTTATCTTTAGGTGTTGGTATAACCCGCGCGCTAGGATTTCTGGGAGGAAAAGTTGTACCTTCGACGATGCCGAAGCTAAAATGATGGGAACTAGGAAAGTGAGGTACTTGATATTCTGAGGGATTAGAGAGAACGTCTGTTCCTATATACAATCAAAATTTATTAGAATTTGGCCGAGTATTTTCCTAGATATGTGCTGAATGGTCTATAGTTAGCACGATAGACAGATACAGAAGAACTTATTACCCGCCATCGGTTGTTTGGAGAAAGGATTTCAGTTGGAGTGCCACCTTTCTTCTTCTGGAGTGGTTTAAGTTAGACCTATCTGTATTCCGTCGTCGGTTCTTGCCATCGAAACGTCTTTGCTCGGTCATCGGACGCGACCGAGCCTTCCATTTCACTTTCCCGACGGAGCTTTGATGGTTCTCCGGATCGCGAATGAGCCTAGTTTCGAAGAGTTGCAGTCTCAAGGGAGATCAATCGCATTTGTGCCTAGGCGCCTGACTAAGATCTTCAGTGGCGGTCGTCGTTGGACGTCCGCGGTCGGCCATGACAGCATCAAACGTGCAGGCCTTTAAGAAATGCCATTACGCACAGTCTGAAATGATCGGTCCGCGAAACACAAGGAAACGTACCAAAACAAATTTCTGAACTCATCATTAATCTCCTGCAAGAATAACTTTAATAATTCTCATAGTTTGGCTGCTATTCCATTTTAAAAACCGTCAGTCCTTTTTGTAGGATACCCTGCAGTTTCTCAACGAGGAAAGCAACACTTAGCTTTTGGTTGCATCTTTGGATGTCCAACGTTCTCATAGCAAGCTGATAGCTCAACTTACACGACATAAGCCTGCACCGTTCAGATGTTTGTTTTCAACCTCCCAATGCTATTCGGAAGGAGCAGATGCCAATCGATGCCAATGAAAGCCTCCTTGAACCTAGACATATCAAGACAAGATCAGTGAGTGAACTTTAACGCCTTAATCTGTTACAAACGGCTCTTCACTAAACTGCTGTCAAATAGTAGCCTATTAATTATCCAGAATATTCAGATTCTGTTGGGTATTTCACAGTTTCGTCAACCATAATCAATAAGATGTCGTTTGGTAACGTGGTCTCAAAGTAAGAATCCAAAAAAATGCCGCAGAATTCATTTTCGAAAGAGGCGAATCTTGCTTTGTTTTCAAGATTTATTTATTTTCAAACGACGAATAACAAATATGTGTTATTTATAACAACAAATTTAACAACAAATATGTGTTATTTATAATAACAAATAACGACGATTTATGTGTTTTAACCACACTTATCTTCGCCCAAGATCTTACTTACTTTTCATTATCCGTTAGGGTCGCGGGGGCAGCAGCCCTATGGAGAATCTCCATCGATCGCGATTCCGCCATCAGACGCATGTCCTCCCTGGTAATACCCAAGCGACTCGAACCCAGATTCTCCATGTAGTCAGATTCACTTGGTTCTATGCCGATCCCTTGGTCTCTTACCCATCGGCTTGGAAAATAAGAACTGCCTAGGAAGACCAGTTTGGGGCATCCGTATCACGTGGCCATACCAGCGCAACTGAGATCTCTCAATGCGGAGAAGTAGCGGCTCAACACCTAAAGACTCCCTTATTGTGCTGCTGTGCACTCTATCCAGTAGGGTAACACCTGCCACACCTCTAAGAAATCTCATTTCGGCCGCTTGTACCCGCGATCGCACTCGTTCGATCATTACCCAAGCCTCATGACCATAGGTGAGAATGGGGACAAAGATTTGAAGACGGAGAGCTTGGCTTTGTTACCCAGCTCGCGTTTCCTTACCACGGATCGCCACAGTTCACTTCTGACACAGCTTGCTGCACCGATCCGAGCATCCAATTCTTTCTCCTGCCGTCCATCACTCGTGAATGCAATCCCGAGATACTTGAATTTCTCCACCTGTCTCAATGAGGTTCCCCTAACATGGACTGAGCAGGCTGTCTTGAAAGGACCAGAACCTCGGTTTTAACCACACTTATCTTCAGCCCAGCTTCACATTTGGCTGCAAACCGTTCTAGTGCATGCTGAAGGTTCGTGCGAGAAGACCCAAGGACAAGGTCGTCAGCAAAGAGCAACCTCTCCACCAGGCAGTCGCTCACACAAGCACGCTCATCGCCTCGGCTGCCCTTGTCTATCCAATCCATAAAGATAATGAACAAGAGGGGCGACAGTACGCACCCTTGGCAGAGTCCAATACCCACGGTGAACGGTCTTGACTTAATGCCATTTATCCGGACACACATCTCAGAGCTTTCGTACAGAGACATGATAGCAACCAGTAATTCCCATCCACTCCATACTCTTGCAACACTTGCCAGAGCCTCTCCCGAGGAACTCTGTCATATGCTTTTTCGAGGCCCACAAAGCAAGCGTAAACCTCTTTTGCATACTCCCAGGATTTCTCAAAGATTTGCCTTAGAGCAAAGATGTGATCCGTCGTGCTTCCACCAGGTCGGAAATCACACTGCTCCCCGACAGTTTGGAGTCTACTATTTCCCGACATTCTCTTTTTCAGACACTTAGCGTACACTTGCCCAGGATAGTTGCCTCGCTAGTTGTTGCAATCTCTCTGATCTCCCTCTTTTAAGATAGGGATCACAATTCCTGTCTGCCATTGCTTAGGGGCCTGTCCAGATATCCAAGCAACCTGAAACAAGAGTCAGCCACAGGATACCATCTTGATTTAAGGCCTTTAACATCTCGGTCGGGATTTCATCATCACCTGCAGCTTTGCCAGTCTTCAGGGACTTAATTGCCCATCTGACTTCTGCTTCAGTGATACTACCGTGACTATTCTCCGCTCCAAGGTGCACCTCATGTGCCTCCGTTGTTGCTCTCACGGGATTAAGAAGAGATGCAAAGTATTCCTTCCACCTATGCAACACGCTCTCCTCCGTTTTCAGAAGCCTCCTATCTGAACTCTTAATAGTTTGTGATGAAAGAGACTTCTTTCCACGGAGGCGGCGCACGGTCTGCCAGAATACCTTGTTTGCCGAACCATAGTCTGCCTCCAATTTCTCCCCGAACTTCTCCCAGGCCTTGGCTTTAGCTGTTGATACTGTCTTCTCTGCTGCTTTTCGCGCCTCAGTGTACCGCACTCGACTCGAAGTTGACTTATTTGCAAGCCATAGCAAATAGGCTTCCTTCTTTGCCTGACAGCTTCTTGGACTTCACCGTTCCACCACGCAGTCCTTTTCTCACCGCCCTGCGCCACACTCAGCCGCTTACGACCACAGCACAATGCAGCCGAAGTAATCACAGCAGTTTTAAACAACTGCCACTCCTCTTCAACAGTACTACGATCACTGGGTAGTTCTTAGAAACTTGAGGATATGTTATCCTCACAGCTCTATCCTCCAATGCCTCCCATTTGATGCGCCAAGTTTGTCTGAACCTAGCATTTCGCTTCGTTGGCATGGATTCAGAGAACCGCAAAGTGCAGACAACAAGGTGGTGATCAGTTGATATTTCTGCCCCTCTTCTCACACGAGTATCCAACACTGATCGGAATAAGTCGGCTGAAACAATTACAAAATCAATCAGTGATTTCTGGTCCATTGCATCCCTGTATACTTATGGACAACCCTGTGCTGGAAGAAGGTGTTTGTGATGGAAAGTCCATTGTTGCAACAAAGATCCAACAAGCACCTCCCATTCGCATTTAAATCGGGATCACCATTCCTCCCAATCATGCCTTACCACGTTTGGTCATCAGCCCTTACGTGTGCATTGAAGTCGCCCACCAGGATGACAGAATCTGCAGTCCCTCTCCTGCTAAGAGCAGCATCAACTTCATCTAGAAAGAGTGGCCCAAGATCAACTCATGAAAAACGAGAACAAACCATCACGCTAGTACCACCGAACTTCACTTTTGGGTAAACACACTCAAATAGATTATGTTATCTCGTACACCACATCCTTTTTCAAATATCTGACTGGGAATCGGTGTATCGTGACGATTGTAAGTTACTTCATATCCCTTCATTCCTCTTTTATAACTGATAGATTACGTTTCATGTTGCTTCATATCCCTTTTCATTGACTTATGGGCAACAGTAGCTGCTTGCTTGAAGTTCTTCTGCAATTGCGCTGCTATTGTACGGACAGTCTGATTAAGAGATATAGGTCTCTGCCATGACATCGGGTTGCCGTATCTGTAGTTCAAAACTTTTGTTTGGATATTATTATCCGCTGGTATAATAACCAACTCATTATGTAAAGCTCAGAATTCCTTACGCAGAAACAAGGAATGCAGCGTGTCTCACCTGAAGTGAACCAATACCCAAATTCTAAAATACAAATCTGACAGTATTTTCAATGGAAGAATTATTGTATTTTTATGTGAGGATTTTATTATGTATATTCCATTTCCAAAAAAAAACCGACGCCATTTTCGAATATGAAAGTCAATTTTGAGATGTGCAATGGAAACCCCTATTTTTAATGTTATTTTCAGATTATACACAACATTTGAGAAATGTTTTATTCTTGGTGTTTGTTTCAATTGATCTAACCGTTTAGGAGACAGAGGCACTGAAAGTTTGGTGTATTTAGGAACAGTTTCTGTTTTTTGCCTTTTCTTTAAGTCCAAACATACCACACTTTCACTGCCTTTGTCCTCCTAAACGGTTGGATCAACTGAAAAAAAAACCCACCAAGAATAAAACATTTCTCAAATGTTGTGTTGCAATCTGATAATACCATTAAAAGCAGGGGTTTCCATTGCACATTTCAAATTTGACTTCCGTATTCGAAAATGGCGTCGGTAGTTTTGGAAATGGAATAAACATAAAACCCTTCACATAAAAGTACAATAATTCTTACATTGAAAGTACTCTGTCAGATTTGTATTTTAGAAGTTGGCTATTGGTTCACTTTAGGTGAGACACCTTAGGCTAATGAATGATAAAACATCCTCCTTCCGCTCCTACTCTCCTAAGGTCGCTTCCCTGCTCTTCAAAGGTGACAAAGAGAAAAGACAAGCGATAAGAACCCCCACTTCTTTAAAGATTACGCCACTCAACAGATGACGCTGCAGACACTCATCATCCGGCCTCATTGAGAGAGATATAAAGAAAGTAAGAAAGGGGCTTCACCAGTTGGAGACTAGAGATTTAAGACATTGAAAACGACTCAAGCGCTGAAAACAAGACACGCACACTCCTATCAGTCTACTCATCCTTAAGAGGGAAGGAAAGAGTGGGGAGGAAGGTAGTAACCAAACCCAACTACAGAAACGCTAAACGACGGAAGGGATGTAGACAACTCTCATAGAAGATGCGCTTCCATCCTGAGGCTCAATATCCCCTGAAGAGAATTGTTAGATAACCTGGACGCTTGGCCAAGGGAAAGGTCAGGTTAAAAGGTCTGTTAGCATAAGAAAAATCGTCGATTTTCTATTGGCCAAGCTTTCGTTTGCAGACGAACTCAACTCTTCAAGATCTGATACCCCCTCCCCCCCTATGCATTAGATCATTGCAATCTGATTAGAACCAAGTTGTGAAGAAAACCAGTAAAATAAAATCTAGGAAGGAAGGAGTCGAGACTGTAATCGTTCTGGCAATTATATATTATATCATTTTGGCTCTTAGGTCAAAGTTAGAAAATTTTTATAGGTTTAAAAACTTAATAATCCTTGTATATAAAAAGTCAAAGAATTTAGCTATTTTGATTTCAGTAACCCCTCCATGGGTACTATGATTTGGTGGAGGGGCTTGAGTACTAATCAATGATGCTAAAAATTACGTTGAGTAGGGACAACCTAAGACAGGCCTTAGCTGAAAGAACAGAAAAAGTGTCCGATCGGTGTGGATCCCTAAACTGAAGTTTTGGAAACGGATAAAATGTGATACGGATTAAACATTTGCTTAGAAATACTATTAATCATGTGTTATTAATTTTATTTCAAGCATCAAATGCACTTCTGAAACTAAATACCTCTTTCATGATGCTGAACTGAAATTATATTTCTGACAGACGAGAAATTCTGATAATTTGATACAGGGTGAGTCAAGAGTTACGCCTTAAAGTCTTGGATACCAATATAGTTACGCAAATTCCAATAAATAGGAACTTGAGGGTGTTCTCTATCTGATGGAGCACCTTTCTTCATCTCAGATATGCAAATAGGACACATTCAAATTCTATCTCAAAAACCGTAAGAGATACACAAAAAATTCCAATTGCACATTTGTGACGATGCCAATAGAAACGTAGCCTGGAGGAGGAAATCATCTTTTGAGAAAAATGCGTTTTAAAGTTCCCTCTTTTATTTGCAGCCAGGTGATTTGCCAAAAGGTGGTAAACTTCAATACAGAATTACCTATTATTTCTATTTAATGTAACAGGGATTCTTTATTTTATAAAGAATATTTTGACGAAATCTTATTATCAGTTGCACACTTACATGGCAACAAAAAGGATCTTATTTCAAAAAATTTTTTGAATATCTTAAATTTGAATTTTTAATTTTCTTTTGCTAGATTTATAATACTTCAGAGAATATAGCAAAATAAAAATTCAAAAAAGTCAAATTTCACCCCCAGGCTATGTTTTTATTGACACTGTCACATTTGTTCAACAGCAAATTCCAAACAAAACAAAAAAAGGTTCACCAAAATCCGATGAGCGGATCACCCACAATCCCCATTGCAAGCTCTGCAACAGGACAATTGGCTCTTATACTGTTTCTTGCTTACAAACAGTCATCTGATACAAAGAAAGTGTTTCCATCAATCCAGATAATGTTCAATGTGATGTCTACTTGCATCATAGCATAATTCTGCACGACATTTCAATGACGCCTGGTTGTTGCATGATAAATTTGCCTCGCCTCACCAAAGCAGAGGACCATGTTGATCATTTCCTGATTAGTGTACTGTGCCATCTTGCTTTGGTCTGATTTTTTCTCAGCTTCAACATGCCTTTTTATACCAATTGTACAGGATATTGGTGACTTTATGGTAAATTGTGAAACTTTCCAGAACAGGATGAGGATGATGCATGAAATAATTTGCATGCTTGACAAAGGGTATTCAGAAGAGAAAAAAAACACTCGGTGGTTACTTCGAGACTTGAACCCAGGATCTTTGGACTCTGTTGCTCTGTTTCCTCCTATGGCCACTCATCCCTTTCCTCAATCTTGACAGGAATCAAGGTTTTAATGTTGTAGAGCTTACAGTGAGGATTGTGGGTGATCCGCTTATCAGATTGTGGTGAACTTTTTTTTTTGTTTTGTTTGGAATTTGCTGTTGAACAAATGTGCAATTGGAATTTTTTGTGTATCTCTTACGGTTTTCGAGATAGAATTTGGATGTGTCCGAATTTGCATATTTGAGATGATGAAAGGTGCTCCATCAGATAGAGCACCCTCAAGTTCTATTCATTCCCTGTATTGGAATTTGCGTAAGTACATTGGTATCCAACTTAGGAAGGTGTCCAACGACTTCTGACTCACCCTGTATAGTAATGAGTAGGAACTGCGCACGGTTCTTCCTTTACCAGCATCATGTCTTCTAACAATAAAAGTCCCAGTTTCTCTGGAACGTTGGTCTAAACTTCTAAATGTTTGGCGAGTTGGAACATGTCTGTTAGGAAACTGCTGTCTGCAAAGCCTTGCTTCTTCTCGTGCGTTTCCATTAGCAGCTCATAACACCATGTGCAAAACAGACCTCTCAGCATTTGTTATACCAGCCTTTGCTACAAATAACTGCACAACATGTGACAAGTGTTACTTGATGTGATATCACAAGCCATCGCCGATCAAAGTCCAGCCAATCACAACGCTTCAGAAGGATGACGCCATTGCTTAATTACATTAAAAAAGTTCCTACGAGGGCGATTTAAAAAGTAACCTTAAAATTTTTTTATTTCGTACAAAACACAAGTCATCAAGGAAAAAATGGCCTGACTTTTCGACATAGTCTCCCTGGCGTTCAATACACGTGCGCCATCGTTTTGGTAGTGCTTCAATGCCTGCAGAAAAAAAGTTCTTGGGACATGTACGGAGCCACTCACGCACCGCCTCCTGAACTTCGGCGGAGTACGGAGCATGGACCAGGCATTCAAATTGCAGGTCTTTTATTGTGGCAGCCCAGCCACGGGAAGTATGGGGGTTGGCGTTGTCGTGTTGGAGCAGGAGTCCCTTTGTGAGAAATCCACGACGCTTGGTGCGGATGGAAAGTTTCAGCTTGGACCTCAGAAGGTCCGAATACGAGTCGCTGTTGATGGTGGTGACTTTGGGCATGTAATGCTCGACAATCGGGTTCCGAGAAGCGGAACCCAAATGCTTGGCGGCCGCAAATTCCGGTCAGATGACGAAGTTCAAGAGGCGGTGCGTGAGTGGCTCCGCACACGTCCCAAGAACTTTTTTCTTCAGGCGCTGAAGCATTACCAAAACTATGGCGCATGTGTATTGAATGGCAGGGAGGCTATGTCGAAAAGTGACACCATTTGTTCCTTGTTCACATGTGTTTTGTGCAAAGTAAAAAATTTTTAAGGTTACTTTTTGAATAGCCCTCGTAATTAAAGCGACATAAATATTACACACTCGTACTTGACACATTTTAATTTTACATTTCTATCTTATATTTATGTATAAAATCTATATACGGTGTTAGTCCAACGAATTTTTAAACACTCTGTATAAAAAGAGCTTGAGTGTTTTAACGTGAGATAGGAAAAGTTGGCAATCAACACTCCGTTTAGTATTTTTTTAGGATACGATCGCCGGAAATCGAAATTCAGATATTTTTCAGAATAACATGGACTTTTTCGTCTGTTCTTGCTGTTTTTTTATTTGTAATTAAAATTGGCAATAATTGTGAAACAACCTAATCGTATTAATCTGTTCCAGCAAATCAAAATTGATCTTGTTCTCAGCATAGAGACCAAGGCTATTGTTTATAAATATTTTCTTCAGGAGCAAGTTCGGATAAAATCTATACGTTTTAGAGGGCCCTATTCACTAATGCCAGCAAAATTACTTGAATTGTCGATATATGGCAGCCAATAAGGGACTGTGTCGTGTTACCAGATGGAGCCGATGAGCAAAATGCCATCTGATGACATAACAGGCGGTATTAGGTTAGTTAATAATTTTTCCAAAAGAAAATGTAAGGTGTTAAGTCAACAGATAGAGCCAGGTAATAAAAACGCGTCTGATTACATAACACGTAAAGCCAAGTTGGCAGGCGGCCAAGGCGATAAGAGGAGCAAGCGTCGTAATATCTCGTTACCTGCAAGTGATAATGGAGCAGGCCAAAAGCGCAGAAATCGCGGCAGAGCGCGTCGATTGGCAGCGCATATTTGCATAGGTGATGGGCTAATTAAGAGCAAATATAAGGCGACGTCTGAGAAATGGAGTTTAGAAAGTGTTCAGATTCCAGTACTCACGAAAGACGATAGAGGGAGACCAAGGATGGACGACTACCGGTATCGTCAGCTGAAGCAAGCGAAGGTAATCGCAGGATTTCTAATGAAAATTTGAAATCGAGTTTTTCTAGTTAGAAATGGAGACGTCATTGGGATAAATGGAACCGAATTCGACAGTGCGATACAACTCCTAATTTGATGGTTAAAGGAGGAAAGACTGCAGTCTGCGAATACCGGCCATCTACTCCCAGTGCCAAAAGGGTTTCTGACACTTGCTCCGGGCATCTCGACCGACAATTGGAAGAACATTGCGACTGCGGTCAACAACTTGGAAAAGAGTCTCACCCCCGAGGGACACCCAAGACTTTAAATTAAGGCAAGCAATTCGCCCGTTAAAAACTTAAATTGTGACATTTTATTTTTTCGGCAAAACCAAAGTTCGGACTACTCTGGAGAAAAGGACCATCGTCATGGTCCATCAGAGAGAGAGAGAGAGAGAGAGAGAGAGAGAGCAGCTGAGCACATCACGTCACTTCGTGGAGCGTCCCGGAAGCGAAACCAGCAACAGGGAAGGAACTGTTCTGCATTAGCGTCCCACGAACTTTGTGAGCCGGACATTCGAGGTGTGTACGACTGATTGATTCGAACCTCAAACAAGTGGAGCCCCTATCCGAGAAGACGTCGAGAGGAACCGAGTGGTTACAACGCACACTTTTTCCCCCCCACATTACTTTCTCCGGGATGGTCCAGTGTCACCACGGCATTATCCCGCACGTCCAGCAAGTGGCAGGACCACAACCGATTGCAGTCCGTGGATTCCCCACTTGGCTTGGCTTCCTGCTGTGGGAGGTATGCCTTTCGTATTCCTCAATATTATTAAGCTCTCATAGCTTAGTAAATGATAAATGTCATATTAATAGCCTTGCTCTTAATTTGTTCCTCACCTTTTGCGTCTGCTTGTTTATTTTTTATTTGATATCTAATAACATTTTTCTTTTCATTGCGATAGGCTGGAGCTGATCGTGATTTACCTTTTTATGGTTGCCGCGTTCCGAAGTAAGCGGTGCCAGGTTTTACTCATCCGTTCCTCTCCACTTTGCGGGACAGTGAAGTACTGCAACGATCCTTGCCGTGCGCACTATGTAAAATGCTTAATGTTTTGAAATTCTGATTTTGCTTTACAAATCTTACAAGTGTATTTTTGTTTGATATGCCAACAAAGGTATTCAATATAAATTGAATTGTATCCCTCTTTTCCGTCACTGTCACGTCTTCCTAACTCTGGGTTGTAAAATTTAGTTAATAAATTTCAGTCAGCGGTCATAAGAACATGACAGACTGTTAATGTAAATATGAAAACGCAAATTTAAGTCAATATTGGCTTTAAAATAATATAAGGTGTCATTATAAGATTTGTAACCTAAATACAGAGGGTTGCTAATGATCTATGGTAACAATTAGCATATTTAAATACGAGGTCTGTTCAAAAAATACGTAGACTGTTTGAATTGCGCGGGCCCTGTTGGTCCCAATCAAAATCGCTTGGTGTCGCCATCTTCTGACAGATCCGCTGATTACAAGGCAGTTTTTTGATTGCAAATATTAGTATTGGTTGATTAGCTACGCGGTTGTTTGTGAAGTGTTTTTTTTCGTTTGGCGGATTTTTAGAATGAGTGACTTGAACGAGCAAAGAGTTGCTGTGAAATTTTGTGTTAAACTCGGAAAAATTGCCACTGGACGAGTGGAAAAGGCCAGAAATGTGGACGAGAGGTGACTGGTTGTTTCATCACGACAACGCTCCAGCCCATTCAGCCCTCAGAACTCGAGAGTTTTTGGCCAAACACTCGATCACTGTTCTTCCTCAACCACCCTACTCACCTGACCTCGCTCCTTGTGACTTCTTGTTTCCCAACTCAAAAGACCTTTGAAAGGAAGGAGATTTGAGACGATTCCCGACATAAAGGCAAATGCGACGAAGGCGCTGAAGGACATCACAAAAGAAGCGTTCCAGGACTGTTTCCAAAAGTGGAAACACCGTTGGGATAAGTGTGTGCGTCGGGGAGGAGAGTACTTTGAAGGGGACCCAGATGTGTAACTTCTGAATAAAGTATATTTTGTTTTATGACGTCAGTCTAAAGTATTTTTTGAACAGACCTCGTATGTGCGCGTGTTGATTTCAATTGAGCGATCACGTGGAATATTATTAGGGCAGGAATTAAAATAGTATTCGAACAACGAGTTAAAAACATTGACTTATGCCACCGAAAATTGACAAGTATTGGGATGGGTAAATAACAGCATTTTCCATGTCAAATACAGTTACTCCAAAATTACGAAAGCATGCAAGGAGCGAGGCCTCGTAGTTTCCAAGAAAGGGATATCAAGTGTACTAAATAATATTGGCAAAATTAGAAGCGGGGCCATTCCTGAGGGTAAAAGGCAGTCAATCCGAGACCATCCACTAGCCGTACTCCTGACGCTCAGGCTCTAGCGCCGGCCAGGTGGCCGAGAGGGCTAGGGCGTAGGCTTTCTAGTTCTCGAGTCCGCATGGTCGTGGGTTCGAATACCTCTGTGGGCATGGATGTGTGTGTTTGTCCCGGGCTGCGTACAGATATAACTTGTGTAAAAGGCGCAAAATGACCTTAGTAGTCGACGCCAAAAATTCTAACAAACCTAACAATCAGGCTCTAGTAATCGGATATAACCCACCAACACAATGGGCCATTGCACAGAAGGTTGGGACATCTCTGTACTCGGTAACCCAGAGTAATCCCTCTGTGATTTACAACTCGTGAAGCGACAAAAGAGCCACATTCATAAGTTGTTGCCGCCATGGTCGAGATCGACGGACCAACTGCCGTAAACTGTATGAACGATATCTGGCAAATGAAAAGTAAAATACGTGGTCACACTAGATGAGGAGTATATTTATTTAAGCGACAACAAGAGCCGAGTCTTTTCTAAGACTTCAGAAAATGGTACCGTGAATGCAAGGAAACGTTTTCGAAAGGTTTCATGGTTGGTGGGCTTTCATTGAACACAACTTCTGTGAAGTTAAGCTACATCAGGCACGGCTAGTCACTGGATGGGCGACCATCAGTGATAGTCAATCTTCACCCCCCGTGGCTGCTGCGACCATCATACAGTAGTCGTGAATCCAGGTCCATCCAGGGACCCAACTCGTCGGCCTCTAGCCATACAGGCCCTGGATGGACGTATTGGATCTCAATTTCATAAATAAAAAAAAATTGTGGTGGTATACAGCTATAACGGCAAGTTAACTTTACACAGAGTTGAATCAAAGGTATTAAAATAGTATTCGAATCAGACTAACATTCTAACGCCATATTTACCCGTGACATTACCGGTTTGCACGGTACAGAGGTAAATAAGATACGGCTGCACCAAGATAAGGCGTCGAGTCACACCGCCACGTTAGCTCGCTTGTTCCTGGAACGCATGTAAGAAGATACCGGAATCTACTCCATTGCATGCAGCCACATATCCGTCAAGTCGCCGGAGCATCGCCTATGAATTTTTGTGGCTTTGGTCTACCTAAACGGCCCCTCGGAAAGAGACCACCGCGAAAAGTGAGGACTTTGGAAAGCGTGTCAACAGGAGTGGTTACGAATTGATCTTGGGGGTTCTGCGTGAAACAATAAAACTTTTTCAGTTACCGTTTCATATATTGAAATCCGTTTCTGTTTATCTTTATCTGGTGATACACAGATAAAATGTGTCAGATCTTTTATGTACACTCTGTATTAAGAGCAAAAAATTAGGTTATTACACATTCGGATGGAATTTTACTGTTAAGAAGTCATATATCATACTTTTTAAAACTTAATAAGTTGCACTTTTCTTATAGCTATTCTTGTAATTATTTTCATAATAATTATTCCTCCTGCAGTGGAAACTTCGATTCAGGGCAACAGCAGCAATGCATGGCTACCATATTAAACACATTCGATGGTGGCAAAAGGGGTTTTTCCACCTTTTCTGACCCTCTGTAACTTGGTACCATAGTTCCCTTACATCCCTCTGTTATAACATGGTGTATCGTCTTCAACATGTTATAAAGAAATTCCAAAGCTTTATCTCATATAATCGTTTATTGCAAAAACTGCTCATAGGAGGCACTGGAATCAACAGAGCAAAAGATAACATTTACCATAGACAAAGCGTAGCATATAGAATGGCTTACTAGAACAAAATCACTTAACTGTTCAGTTAACTTAGGTGAACAACCACCAGATAAAAAATCGATTTGAAAATAATCCGATTTCTTCTATCCTCTCGTTTAATGCGCTGGACGACATCCTTTTCTCTACCGACCCGGTCTCCAAATCCATTTTCATCCAGGCATCAATCCACTTTTTATCAGAAAGTTGTTTATCTCAACTTAACTTTATGTCCTCTAAAGTGTGATCAGTGATTTGATTTCGGCAAGCCATACAAGCACTGCGCTTTTTTTCTATGGTATAATGCCATATTTTGTTCTGTCGATGTCAGTTCCTTCCTATGATCAGTTTCTGCAATAAGAGAACATAGCACTTAAAATTTTTAGAGTTTCTTTGTTTTATGCTGAATAGTATACCTGTAGGAGAGATTTCATAAGTTGGGACGCATAACAAGATGGGATAAACCGATTTAAAAAGTTGAAACAATTCTTAGTGCTGCTTGTTAGTTTTCACTACGTCAAAGAAGGCAGCCATTGTGTTATCGACGAGGCCGAAGCTGCAGCCGATTTTCCACAAAAACTCCGGTAAGTTTTATTCAAATCTAATTAAAATGTGCCACCAATGTCTCGTGTTAACTGTCGAACGATAGCATAGTTGATCTACAATCTTTCTATTTTGATTTGTATATCGAGGGATACCAACAGTTCGTTACAAGATAATTCGCGCGAACAATTTGTTCCTGCAATACATCGTGTTAACGAGACAGCTGGTTCCAAAATATACGTAAAGTCATTTTAATTATCTATTACCATACAGTTAGCGTACTTAGAAATTATCGCTCATTATTAAAAAAAATTCTAAAAATCTTGCTTTTTTTTCCACTCTAAACAATTAAAATGATGTTTTTCCAATTTTTAAGTATATAACCATATAGTGAATTTTAAATGGTTTATAAAATTTAGAATCTTACAATTTCTGAATTCAACTAATAATTTAAATAATTCATTTGAATCTATACAAATTGAGGAATTTTTCATTTATTATATACAATTAAACACGAAGACTGTATAAACTGTGACAAAGATATGCCCTCCCGTTTTCGACAACAATTAGAATTAGACTTTATCCTCAACTGTAGAAAACTCTGAGCCTCATAAATATTTTGGAACCAGCTGGTTTTGTTAATACGACTTTGTCGCAGGAACGAATTGCCGGTCGCGAATTGTCTTGTAACGAAATGTCGGTATTCCGTATGGGTCTATGACGATTGGTCTAACGCCGTTTGGCCCAATTCCCGATTGGTCCAAATCCCGTTTGGTCCAAATTCCGATTGGTCTAAATCCCGTTTGGTCCAAATTCCGATTGGTCTAATTCCCGATTGGTCTAAAAAGAGACTAAAATGACTGAAAAGTTTCCACTGAAAACGTGAAAATTAACTTGAGTTATTCAAAACCTTTTTCCTTTAAGGAACTAAAATACATAGTGAATGTGTATAGTTTACCGAAGTATTCAGAGGACTCTTTGCACAATTAAAATGTTGATGTAAATGTGATGTAAATACGATGGTTAAATCCAGTTTTAAAAAATGGAATTTTTTTTCAAGCAGGTCTATAAATGAAAATAAATGAAACTTTACTTGAATGCATTTTTTTATGAAATATTTCTGATTTAATTATTCTTGAGCACCCCCGCTGTTTTTTATCTGTTTTTTTTTAAATCTGAATTTACTGAAGTTTTTTTCTTTTTTGGAAAAGGGGAGAGGTCTTTTTAATTTGCTTTCTAATATTAATTTACCGAATTAATTAACTAGCGATCGTGTTGGCCATAAAATTTTTTGATGTTATAATTTAAACTTATAATGCATTTAAAAATAACCTACACATTAAATAACCAATTCTATTATTTATATATTTATTTATTTATTATTATTACACATTTCCATAATTGTCGTGCATCCGGGTTAATATGATGGGTCAATCCATATGAAGTGATCCAATAAAAGTTAAGTTGGTTGCTTTGACCATTTTTAAATATTTTGTTTTTATATATGTGATTACCCTATAATTGAGAAGTTCAAAACAGTTTTTAAAATTTTTTTACCTTGCAGTGTTACTGAATGGCGGCCATTTTTATTTGTAAGCGCACGACGGTTTTTTTCAATTTGGAGACATTACCGTTAATTTGAATATCTCTGCACTCGGTTAAGTTATAACATTGTAATTGACATGATTGTTTTTAGAAAAGACTCTTCTACAACATTGTTTATTACCCAAAATACCCTAAATTCAAAAATAACCAGTCAAAATGGCCTTCAAAGTTTGGTATTGAAAATTTTAAAAATCCACTTTTTAGACCCAAAACTAACAACCAAGAAGTGATATACCAGAGTGTGTTTTTTGCTCTAGTTAGATATCATACACTATTAGCCTTATATAGAGCAACAGCACTGACAAATGTTTACTTAATTTTTTATAAATTTTTGAAATTTGAAAATCTTTATTTTTTGTAAAGTTTGGGGCTAGTTATCTGTGATGGGACTGAATAGAAAAATTTGATTTTTGCACATTTTGTATACCTATACGATAGCAAAGTGCTGTATAAATTTCAACATTGATATTTGACTGTGAACAAAGATATGAATTTTTGAAAATAAGGAAATAATTCACATTACACTACAAATGATCTTATGGCTGTTGCCTAATTCATGTGTGATATTGTCTAAATGGATTCAAGCAATGAATGGTGCTTTCTTTTCATCAGTTGTGACGATGGATGAGACGTGGATTCCATTTTTTAACCCTGAAATGAAACGCCAATCTTTACAATGGAAACACACTGATTCACCGCCACCGAAAAAATTTCGAGTCACAGCCTTTGCTGAGAAAGTTATGGTGGCCATGTTTTGGGATAGGAAGGCATAATCCTCACGCATTGTGTTCCAAAGGGTACAATTGCTACAGCTAATTCATAAGAAAATGTTTTGAGAACAAAATTCCTTCCAGCATTGCATGAGAAACGACCAAACAAGACTGGACGGGTGCTTTTTCATCGAGACAACGCCCCTCCTAACTCAGCACTCCTAACTCAACAGTTTCTTCAAAATAACAACTTTGAGGTGATTTCCCATGCTCCATACTCACCAGACCTCGCTCCTAGCGATTCTGGCTTTTTCAAATAATGAAGGACACTCTCCGTGGCCGCTCGTTTCCAAACCGAGCTGTTGTTACTTCAGCGATTTACCAGTGGGCAAAATATACCCCAAAATATACCTCAGCAGCCAAGGAATCATCGTGCCGGCGTTGTGAAAAATGTGGTAAACTTCACGGTGATTACGTCGAGAAGTAACAGTAGTTACAACTTTCTGGGTTAAGTATTTTGTCAGAAAAAAATTTGGAGACCTTAGAACTTGAATGCACCTCGTAATAACGTGCTACTTAATTGAGAATAAACTTAGATGTAAATGGACAATTTTTTTAACATAGAACTAAAGCAAAAGCTCCTATTGTTTAATATTTTATTATTAAAATAAATAATTCTAATTAAATGTAGGGTGATACTGTTAAATAAATATAGGTTACAACTAAATTTTATTACAATGAAACAATAAACCATTTAAACAGGGAGCAACCATAAGATCAATTGTAGCATAATGTGAATTATTTCCTCATTTTCAAAAATTCATATCTTTGTTCACAGTCAAATATCAATGTTGAAATTTTTAGAGTTCTTTGCTATCGTATAGGTGTACAAAATGTGCAAAAATTAAATTTTTCTATTCAGTCCCACCAGAGATGACTAGCCCCAAACTTTACAAAAAATAAAGATTTTCAAATTTCAAAAATTTATAAAAAATCAAGTAAACATTTGTCAGTGCTGTTGCTCTAAATAAGGCTAATAGTGTATGATATCTCACTAGAGAAAAAAAATACACTGTTATATCACTTCTTGGTTGTTAGTTTTGGGTCTAAAAAGTGGATTTTTTTAAATTTTCAATACCAAACTTTGGAGGCCATTTTGACTGATTATTTTTGAATTTAGGGTATTTTGGGTAATAAACAATGTTGTAGAGGAGACTTTTCTAAAAACAATCATGTCAATTGCAATGTTGTAACTTAACCGAGTGCAGAGATATTCAAATTAACGGTAATGTCTCCAAATTGAAAAACCGTGGTGCGCTTACAAATATAAATGGCCGCCATTCAGCAACGGTGCAAGGTAAAGCTTTTTTAAAAACTGTTTTGAACTTCTCAATTATAGGGTAATCACATATAAAAAAAATCAAAATATTTAAAAATGGTCAAGCGACCCTCATTGGATCACTTCATATGGATTGACCCTGACAGTAAATTTAAATGATTAATGAAAAATTAAGCCAAAGCCTACAATCAACAATGGCTTAATTAGTCAGAGCGTCGGCGCGATCCTTTTTTCTCTTTTTTTTTAATTCTTCTTCAGTGGAAATTTTTTAGTCTCCTTTTAAACCAATCGGGAATTTGGACCAATCGGGAATTGGACCAATTGGGATTTAGACCAATCAGAATTTGGACCAATCGGCGTTAGACCAATCATCCTGGACCGATTCCGTAAATCGATGGGTTGTTTTCACAGCAATCCATCATGCTGCCATTAGATTGTCTATGGTGCTAGACAATTTTCAAAGGCTGCAATTTTCCTAAGTCAGGAACAGTTTCAATTTCTTACGATGAGATAGTGTTTTCTCAAGGAATAAATGAGGAAGATAAAAAAAGCTAGCATAATCGCTATAACAGAATAACTTTGCATAATCTGCCAGGACCATATGCACTCTCCATATGCGGTTGGATCCAATGCACCCAATACAAAGAATGGGCACATGAAACCTGCATACTACGAATAAAGTCCGTTTTTCTTGTTTTTCATGAAGCAACTAAGCTAAAAGTTCATAACTTTTCTTATGTTAACTTTGGATAAGTGCTTTCTCTCATTTTATACGGTAGTTTGCTGTGTTCCGTCTTAGGATTCTACCTCCATAAGATAAGACATTGTCTTCTATCTTTTCTAATCCTCTTTTACATTTTCGGCGTCGATGATAAGTAATCATTGGATCTATTGGAAATTTAGCCTAGCAATGGATCAGCCTACCGAGACTTTGCTTGGTCTTCCAAGCTTGTTAGTAAAAGGACAAACACAAACATCCATGCCCTCAGCAGGATTCGAACTCGTGACTCGGTTTCGAGAGCGACAAGACCTGCGTCTTAACGCTCTCGGCCACCATGGAACAATGTTACAATTATAAAAAGTTTATAAAAAAGCTTGCAATTCTTTTGGTATTTAGTGCCAATAATTTTTCCTATATTGTATTAATAGCTTCTGTTGACGATTCAAAAATTAGTCTTTTTTTTTTTTTTAATAGTATGGTTCCAAAAGAATGTTTTCTAGAAAACGTCTTCATTTATGCAACTCTCTCCTAGGTGATTGTTATTGCAATATGAAGTTAGTAAATATTACGGCACAAATCTTTTATGGACACTTTACATACAGAGAGATTGATTCGCGTTTATGCGAACGAAATTTGACTGCGCATGGTTGACAGTATTTTTTTTGTAACGTGAAGCCATTGCCTAGAACAGTGGTTGTCAACTCGTGTTACGCAGCAGTGGTACTTGGAAAAGGTCATTGGCAATGTTTTATTAGTTGTTTTGTTAGCTATTTTGTATGAGTGGTACGCGTTTGTGAAAAGGTTGAGAACCGCTGCCCTAGAGGAACAAAATCCTATTTTTAGTTTTAAACTTAGGAGAAATAATGCTATTTAATAATAAACCATTTAGGAATGACATAATCAAGTATCGAAAGGCTAAACTAGACCATTTGCGGAACCATGTTTTTCAACTACCCTTTGTTAACAACGGAAGTCTCTAATGGATCATAATGATGCCATTAAACCACGTACCTTTGAACCAATTTGGGTTATCATTAATTTTACGTTTTCATTCATGACACATTATTCCAAGTTGTTTGACATATCACTTGCCCAATTTTAACATTGAAAGTTTTCAATGGACCATAATGATAACTGTAAACCACGTACCTTTGAACCAGTTTGGATTATCATACATTTTACGTTATATACATTCATTGTACGTCATTCCAAATGGTTTGATATATTACATGCCATATCTTATCACTGAAAATTTTTGAAAGTGTCATAAGGGTACCATTAGAGCATGTGCTATTGTATCCATTATGCCTAACTTCATAACAGTTCATTCGCGGAACTATATGTATCAATTGACGAAAACATTAAGTAATAACCACTTATAGGTCGTCGTTACGATTTGTTTGAAGTATTAATATATCTTACCATTGAAAATTGCTAGGTGGGAAAATAAGTGGTACCATTTGTGCACGTGCAATGAACCGATTTAGATAATATTTGTGATTGGTTCGTGTCATGAACCATATTAAACGACTGACGAAAACAGGTAATAATTTTTCGATTGAAAAATGGAAGGAAAAATTCTGCGATCTGGATTCAAACCAGGAACCTCGACTGTCATGGTCGACGCCTTTACCAATTGGGCTATCGCAGACACCCGGACAGCGAAACTGTCACAAAGTGTCTTAAAGACAACTAAGTTGTCATGGTTGAAAGCCCAATGGGAGGCAGGCACCTAGCTCTCAGATAGAGAATTTCTCCTATCTAAATCATCAGAAAGTTTGATGAACTCACAGATAATAATAATAATAATAATAATAATAATAATAATAATAATAATAATAATAATAATAATAATTTTAAAGTGATGATAGCCCAATTGGTAGAGGCGTCGACCATGACAGTCGAGGTTCCTGGTTCGAATCCAGGTCGCAGAATTTGTCCTTCCATTTTTCAATCAAAAAATTATTACCTGTGTTTGGAGGATATCTCCAGTTTAAAATTATTATTATTGACGAAAACAGATTTTGAAAATCTTTCAAAGCCTCGGAGGAGTTAGAGTTACAAACGGACAGACAGAGAGACACGTTTCCCCACACTGGTAGCATAAAGCACCTTTCGATACTTAATAAACCATTAAGGAATGACATAACCAAGTACCGAAAGGTTAAACTAAACCATTCGCGGAACCGTATGATAACATTGGAAGTTTCTAATGGACCATAATGATACCATTAAACCACGTACCTTTAAACCAATTTGGATTATCATTAATTTTACCTTGTATTCTTTATGACACATCATTCCAAGTTGTTTGATATATTACTATCTGACTAAGTTCTAACCCCCATATTTACCGTGACATCCCCAGTTTATACAGTAAAGGGGTAAAGAAGTTATGCCTAGTCCAAGAAAAGGCGTCAAGTCATACCGTCGCGTCAACTCGCCTTTCCTGGAACGCGTGCAGGCATCCACGACCGAATATATGGGATTCGTTCACCAATCAGGAAAACCTAATTGGTGCTGATTGGTGGACTGACAAAACAAAAAATAAAAATAAGGCTCTTATAAGCGGAGCTCTTATAAGCAAAGTAATGCCATATCTTACCATTGAAAGTTTCAATGAACCATAATGGTTCCAGTAAACCAGGTTCCTTGGAACCAATTTCGACTATCATTAATTTTACGTTATATTCATTCATGTCACATCATTCCAACTTATTTGATATATTACATGCCATATTTTAGCATTGAAAGTTCCAATGAACTATAATGGTTCCACTAAACCAGGTGCCTTTGAACCAATTTCGACTATCAATTTTACATTATATTCATTCATGATACATTATCCCAATTTGCTTGATATATTACATGTCATATCTTGTTGAAAATTTTTGAGTGTATCATAAGGATACCATTAGAGCATGTGCCATTGTTTCGATTACAACTATTTTCAAAATGGTTCATTCCCGGAACCATATTTACCAATTGGCGAAAATAGTAATTTATATCCGCTTCTATCTCGTCATTACGATTTGTTTGATATATTACTTAATATGTCTCTCCATTGAAAATTGCTAGGTGGGGTCGTGAAGCTACCATTTGTGCAGGTGCTATTGAACCGATTTAGATAATATTTGTGATTGGTTCGTGCCATGTGCCATATTCATTGACTGACGAAAATAGTAATTTATATCCGCTTCTATCTTGTCATTACGATTTGCTCAATATATTACTTAATATATTTTTCCATTGAAAATTGCTAGGTGGGAAAATAGAGGTACCATTTGTGTACGTGCAATGAACTGATTTAGATAATATTTGTGATTGGTTCGTGCCATGAACCATATTCATCGACTGACGAAAACAGATTTTGAAAATCTTTCACAGCCTCGGAGGAGTTAGAGGACGGACAGACAAACTCGTTTCCCCACACTGATAGCATAAAACACCTTTCGGTACTTAATAAGTTTTGGGAAGAGTATATAAATGCCCTTTTCAACCTAGTATTCCCATATAATTGGATAGTTGATTGATGTAAAAGTCGTGTATTCACTTTAAGGTAGCCGTGCATAACGTATTAAGTTGATTACCGTATGTGGTCTGGGAGAAGAACCAAGCGCAGTGACCACGTACGAAGCACTCTACCTAAAGAAAAGTGGTGAGGAAATTTGAGCCTAGCACTAAAACCGTAAGTCCCAAAACCCAACACAGCATTGCTTTTACTGCAGTGGCCTAGCGAGTATAAATAGTGCCCGGAGACATGGTGTTCAGTTTTCGTCCCCGTCTTCTCATATTTTGTTCTCGCGACGCCCCTTATCAAGAGACTGGCGCCCGAGGACAGGTATCCCCCTTTGGCCTCCTCCCTAACCTAACCTAGCCCCTCTAGCTACGCCACTGCCTTTTCGTATTATTAACCCAGATTTGCAAATGGACGAGCGCAAAAGAAACGCGCGGTAATCGTATGGGTGATATCTGGCGGCGGAAAAGTGGAAAAAAAGAAGAAACACTGGTAACCTTAGAAGAAACACTGTTAGCAACGTCTAGACTTGAACAACTGTAATTAGATAGGTAAAATAAGTAGAAACTGACCTTGAGGAGCTGTGGATGCATAACAAATAAATACTTCCTACCTGTAATGAGACTTTAACGCAAAAAAGGTCCAAAGGAAAATTTTTCTAAACCATTAATGAAAAATAACACTAGAATGATTGCAGGAGAGAAATTATTAAAAGTAAAAAGACCAAGATGCACGGCATTAAGAATAGAAAATTTGCAAAGTTTATTTCCATTATAATTGACTGTTGGCGATTTTTCGTACAAATATCAATAAAATACGAAAACGAAAAATAAACACGAAATTAAAAAGTTTTTGGTTTAACATGGATTTTTCTTTTTCGTCAACGAATTTTTCTGAGATTTTTCGTAGGTAATTTCGTATGCAATTTTCGTATGACGAAACGAGAGCGCATTTATCTGCGCATCAGCTCGTTTCGTGTTTTGGGCCAATTCATAATGGACGCCGAAATCTAGTTCTGTCGAAGAACAGTTTGAACTATTGTCTATAGATATAAATGGTCATCCAGCTCCACAAAAATGAAGCTAAACTTTCTAACTCCCGATAGGGTGGGAACTCCATTGAAAAATGGCGTTGCATGTATAATCGACCTAAAGCTCTGTATATATAGAGCTTTAAATCGACCTAGGGTGCCTGGGGAGTGGGCCATGTTTTTCCCAACGATTGAAATGTAACGATGGCTAATTCTGGTTAGCCTACCAAGCTTTTACTTGTATATTAGATAAAGCAGGTTTTAAAAAAATGTTATTATTTGATCAGCTGATAGCAAATTCGAGAATTGTTTTTTTTTTCCGAAAAGGGAAACCAAAACCGAACAACAAAAGAGTTTATATTTAGCAATCTGTACACATTTTATATTTATACAAAAATAAAAATTTGACATCGATTGCAAACCATGGAAAAAAAATCTCATTATCAAACACAAGTTTTAGGATCAATCTACATTTACTTTTACATTCTTTTTATCGTGGAATTGTTCTAACGTCACTTTCTCGTGCTTGTAAGTTGCAAATAAATTAAAAAAATGAAAGAAAATTATAATAGTCACGTCTAGGCGTTAAAAGAGACATAAAATTGGCAAAACTTTTCGCGCGAACAACTACGCTCGTCATCGGACCTCGTTGATCACGTTAATGTCTAGCAATTAAGTAACAACTGAAAAATAAACACTGACGCGTCAAACTAACTAAAATACATAAATTTCAAGTTTCATTTATGGTACCATTAAAACACACTATTAAACAATTCCCATTATTATTATTTACGCGTTATATTCGTTCAACCTATATCCCTATAAGTTGTTTAATTTATTACACGCCATATCTTGGCATCTTTTCCAAAATTTTTCTCCGTTTGAAATATATTACATTTCTCCGTTTGTGGATGATGTGTAATGTGATTTCTCGTTTAGTGGTTTACAGATGAGAAACGTTTGTTTATGGTAACACTTGTTTTTTGTATATTTTTTTTTCATCTGTTTGGGGCTGTGTCTATAATTATTACTTTCTTATACGTAGTATAAGGAAGTATTGTATTCACGAAAAATTTCGATCTCGAGATTTTCACTGATCTTCACGTTTTCAGGTACCTAGATTACGAAAAAGTGATTTTTTTGAAAATATCTGTGTGTCTGTCTGTCTGTGTGTCTGTCCACGATAGCGTCCAAACGGCTAAAGCTGTCGAGACCAAACTTTAAACTTAAGATTTATAATCTTCCGTGGGAGGTCTGATTAGTTTTCCAGTGGAATCTGTGAACAGGAAGTATCAGTTTACTCCAGCGCCAAAATATAAATTTTGAATTATCTCGTTAACCATTGCGTTTATGAAAATTTTGAAGGGATTGAAAAGTGTTACAATTACAATTTTAAACAACTTTTGTTAAGAAAATTTTTCAAAATTCCAACCGGATGTACCAGTTTTACTCTTATCAAAATCCAGCTTTTTGCTAATATAGGCGAAAGAAGATGGTATAGGAAAATTTGGAATCAATACCAAAGTGTTTAGAAGCTAATTTGAAGTAACTTTTATTCACAAACTTTTTCAAATTTTTTATCGGAAATAGCCATTTTAGACATTTCTTTAATTTTGTTCTGAATTTGGACCAGAACATTTACGTATAAGAAAATCGGATGGTGACCACATCTCATTTTTTTTACTATTGGTTTTACGGTTTGTTTTAAATTTTTCAAGATGCTCGTTGGGCCCCACCTCGTATCTGTTCCCAATGCGGTTTATACAGTAGTTTTGTAATGAATCTGAAGGCACAGAACAGGTCAAGATACGCGGTAGGGGCGAAGGAACTGAAGATAAAAGCGAAGATTGTTTTATATATATATTTTTTTTTAAATTTTCTCTTAGGTTTCGAATTTTCTTTAAAGTTTCCTTTTATTGTACGTGCACTCTCGTACGTAGATTTTTTAACACTCTCGTATTTATTATCATAAAAGAATAAATGCATTGAAATCTAATAAATCCCTATCAAATTATAATATTGGACGATAAATAATTACGCCTAAAACAGAAAGATTGAAAACGTAACGAGTTTCTGTGGCAGTTACCTCTTTTTTACTGATCGGGCTATTAGAGAGTTTGCGCCATGCCATTTTTCCTTACACCATGGGCCCTCCTCACACTATGTCTATAGTGTAAGGTGAGCTTTCTTAGGCGTTTTTGCGCAAAGCATGCGTTACACTATATCTTATATGTTACACTATAGAGAAAAACCAAAATGGATGCCACAAGTATTGTAGCTGCATTAGATGAATAGAATGTGCAGGATTTCTTGATTGCTGCGGCACTTTCTAAAATTTTAAAAGAAAGGAAAACTTTAAAAGAAAAAGCATTCATCGTTTCGAGTCGTGGAAACAACTGTAGCGACGGCCATTTGCAAAGTTTCTCTTCTCGCAATTAGGCTCCGCTGATTGGCTATATCTATACGGCTATGTGCGCTGATTGGCTGCCTTATTTTTATAAGTAAGGTTCGTTCCTTATGCTTATAACAGAATTTTGTGCCCTATACGGCTATAAGTATAAGGAGAGCCCATAGTGTAAGGAAAAATGGCATGGCGCAAACTCTCTATTATCTCGATGCCCTTGGGGCTGTCAAACTTCATGAGCGGGTGCGATCAGCGGTAAACGATCACGTGATTGAAAATGAGCGCTCAAGAGTTTTTAGAAGCACCCTAAATCGACCCAACTACGCATCAGAGACGTTTGTAAAAGGTCTCTGATATGCATGCAGCGCCACCCTAACGGGAGCTAGAGACTGTAAAATGGAGCCGGAATTGAATTGGGCCAGAATTTGACGACATAATACTGCCGAATTTAGTGTTTTCTGCAAAATTTTTAAATAAATAATTAAACCAACGTGAATGCATTATACAGATTATTCTTAACATTGGGCATTAACTATATACATAAAATAACTGTCCAAATTAAGGAATTCATATGCTGAGTGTCGCATAGGTCGCACTTGGGCCATTAGTGACCTATGCTGCACCTTGTGTGATCTCTAAACAATGAAATATGGCAGAAGCTTCATGACCATTTATATCTAAATTTCTAATATAAATTTAGGTAAATGATTTGAACGTACAACGCATTTCAACAGCACAATAACTATTAAATAAACAGGAATTACCTACTGCAATAGCTTAAGCAATATGTTGATAAAATATCTATTCTAAACTGTTGATAACTAAAAATGAAAAATCAGTTTTGTGCGTACAGCGCAACTTGTTAGACGAAAACAAAAAGTAATCATGTGCAAATTGAAAATTGCCACTTAAATTATTTCGTTTTCTTATTTTTGATTTTCGTACGAAAAATCGCAAACTGTAATGATTCAATGTGACAACCCATTGAAACGCAACAAACTGTCAAACGATAATCCAATTCTTGCCCTACATGCAACTATTGCTTCAAAGTTATCACAGATCTTTCGGTAGGCATAGACAGTAGAGAGTTTAAGTGACACGTTAACGTGGGACACCAGAACATCGCTTCCGCGTAAAACCTCCAAGTTGACGAGTCAACACCACCTAGGCAGAAGACTGGCGCACAGAAACGTCATACAT